>CM021100.1:64078642-64143342 GCA_007115665.2 Sequoiadendron giganteum | reverse complement strand
TTCTATAAGAAGAGAAAGTGCATGTTGGTTGAGCTGTATTGTATTGATTATGTTGCTTAAGCTAGCCTGCGACAAATGTCCTTTGGGCTTCTTGCTTTTATGTTAGGCCAAATGATGGTCATGTGATGGGGAATACATATGAGAAAAGAAAGTTGCCATCAAATTGACAAGAAACACTAAAAACACTAAAAGCTAGCACTTTTGCTAGGGTTTGTGGAAAAGTTATTGATTTCTAATTTCCTCCAATTTTTGGTATCATTAGCCATTTTATTAAGTCCTTTGCAATGTAATTTTACCGACCACTTCACCTTGATGTTAATCAAAGTCTTTCCTTTAAAGGGATTCTGCAAACTCACATGATGTTTTAGGTGTACCTATATGAGTTGCAAAACCGCGGAATGGACACATGGCCCCATCTCAATGACCTAATTAGGATTGTGTATCCTAGCCCACTATTTAGTTGAAAACAATTTTAAAACACCTGTCTATTGTTCATATTATAAATTGTTGAATTGTTCGATGAACATTTGATGGGTGATTGTGGTTGCATTTCGGAATGAAATGCACAAACCTTAATCTAGAAAACTAGTTATATTATATTTTATTTAATTATATAATATACTAATCCTAGTTTTTTTAGAAAGTCATGGTAGTTTTAATTTATGATTGCTTAGAATAATTTTATGTCAAATAAAAATATTATTAACTCGATCTTTATGCATTCATAGAAAATTAATAGACACGAAAAATGCTAAAAGGCTTTAGTGGATAGGAAAACCCTAAAGGTGGCAATAATTCTTGCAGTAAATTTGAATATAGTGATTTGATCTTTACTATATTAGATAACCATAAATATATCACATGGCATTAGAATGATGTATATGTGGTAATTTAATGGAACAATATTAGTGTTATAGAAGAAGAAAATAATAAACAAGTATAGTGCACAAGTGATTGAATATAGTGCTTTGAATTCTATTGTTGAAATTTGCCATGAAATTGACAAGAAACACTAAAAACACTAAAATTTATCACTCTTGCCTAGGGTTTATCAAAATTTTATTGATTTCTAATTTCCCTTAGTTTCTAGTATCACTAGCCATTTTATTAACTCCCTTGGAATGTTAAATTACGGTATGCTTTGCGTTGATGTCAATCAATGTCTTGCGTTTAAAGGAATTTCGCAAGCCCACGTGATGCTTGAGGTGTACCTATGTGTGACTTGTGGAACCACGGAATGGACACGTGGACCCATCTGAATGACTCGATTAGGATTGTGTATCTTATCCCACTAAAGTTGAAAACAATTTTAAAACACTTGTCTATTGTTTGTATCATAAATGATCAAACCATTCGATGAACATTTGATGGGTAACTGTGACTGCATTCCAGAATGAAATGTGCAAACCCTAATTTAGAAAATCAATTATATTCTATTCTATTTAATTATATAATATACTAACCGTAGTTTTTTAGAAATCCATGATAGTTTTAATTTATGATTGCTTAGAATAATTTAATATCAAATAATAGTATTATTAACTCGATCGTTATGCATGCACATAAATGTAATAGGCATGAAAAAATGATAAAAGGCTTTAGCAGACAAGAAAACCCTAAAAATTCGTTGTAATTCTTGTAGTAAATTTGGATATAGTGATGTGATCTTTTATGTATCAGATAACCATAAATATATCACATGGAATTAAAATGATGTATTATCATATGTGGTAATTTATAAAGAGATCAAAACTAACACAGGTTGAAATTTAGGGGAGAACATTTTTCTATATAGAGAAAGGAACAATATCGACGTAATAGAGGAAGAAAACAATAAACAATTATAGTGTACAAGTGATTGAGAATAGTGCTTTGAATTCTACTATATCAGATAACCATAAATATATCACATGAAATTAAAATGGTGTATAATCATATGTGGTAATTTACAAACATAGCAAAGTAGCCATAAGCTTAAATTATAAGAAAAAAAAATTTCCTATATAGATAATGCAAAGGTTATTTAGAAAAAGAGAAAAATGGACGTAGTCTCACATTTAGAAAAAAGTGTTTTCCTTTATAGATAAAGGGACAATATCTCTACTATAGAGCAAAAAATAGTTTGTAGTTTAGAAAATATCTATTTTGGATTGAATAATTGTCATGTGCGAACAAGTGTTTCAATATAGTATTCTAGTGGGCTGAGAATAGTAGCATTGTAGTTTGTGGGAAAAGACTTTGTAGTTCAAGAGAACTATTTATAATTTGTATGTATTTGTCATATTAAGGATAAGAAAATCTGTAATGTAGATAAATTTTGACTTTTTTCAAAAGAGGAGTGTTTCTGAGAATAGAAAATAGTAGCTCAATATAGTCTTCAAGGTATCTGTGAGCATCATCTATATTCAGTATCATTATTTACAAGTTGCCAAGGGAAAAAAGAAATTTTTTGACCTATCTTGCCTATTGGAATTATAGTTAGACAATGTAGCAATCAAAATAAAAACAAAAGATTTGAAGAGAAATAGGTGTGTAGTTAGACTTGTACAAAACGTGCAAGTGGGAAGTCATCTGCTAAATCTGAGCCACAACATTTTATTTTTGTAACCAACTTGGTTGCTACAAGCCATTTGTGAACTAGTAAACATTGAATCACTTGTTTGAGGCTCAATCTTGGCAAGATATGAAAGAAAATGATGTCTCCTAGGACCTCCATTGTATAGAAGTAAGAAAGTGTTGCAAAAAAGACAGTAGTTTGTGTAAAGACAATAATTTGCCTAATAAATTGTTGCAAAAAAGAAGTGCATGAAATACTTGACAAGGATCATACTAAAGGGTTTTTTGTATTTAGGATTGATATTTGCATCGGTATCTGTGATCTGGAAAGGTTAAGATTTGCTTATCAATATCTTAGAATTGTTATAATTACACATAGAAACCGACATGAGGTCTTGACACAACACAATATATAATGTCCTTGGCATGTTAGCGATTATGGATATGCTTATCTATACAATGTGTATTGTGTATACACGTATTTACTTTATTAGACTGTCAACCTCATTAATGCATTATGTTTGTTTATTTTTGATGTGGCATATATTAATTTACAAGACTATTCAATTTTTTATTTATTGTTATAAAAGCTTATGTTTGACAAGATTGTATAGTGTAAAAAAAATTTGGTGGTAGGTTATGTCTAGTTAAATGTGTCAAATCGTGCTTATCATATTAATGGTTGTAAAGCATAGTCGGTGCAAATGTCACAACTTTTTTTAGTGTCAATGATGTCTTGAATTATTTATTTCAAAAAAAATGAACACTTTTTGATACAAAAAAATATGTGCGTTGTAATTTTTTTAGTTGTTTTGACCAAAGATGGAGAACAAAGATTATAAATTCAATACATTTGTTGTTTCTAATTACTATAGCGTATTGTTTTATAGGCGTGACAGATAAAGGTTTCAATGAAGCTTGGTTGTGTAGATAGTAATTATAGAGAATGTAAGCTTCATTTTCTGTTATTGCAATGTACTTGTATTTAGCACCAAGCACAAATTTGACTGTTAATAAACCTTTGTTATATTCAACAAGAAAATGTGTTGTGATCGTAATTTCTTGCACATAATGGAAAATACACTTTTGGTAAAGTATGCAATAATTTTTCCTATAATTATAATAAGAACCCAAAATAGAAATATGGTTTTTTCTATAAATTGTTAGACAAAAAGAAAACATTATTTACAGATCGCTTTGTACAGAAGCTATACTTTATAGAATCAGTAGTCCTAATAACTAGGCGATTGTTGGTTGAATAAACTAGAGAATGCTTGAGGGTTGGACTGATGCAATTGTAGAAAATTGTTTAGGAACTAGAGATCTATATCATAGAGACTTTTTTGTATTGGATTGTGCAAATAGACTCTAATTGTTTTCACAAAGGGGCATTTTTGAGGATGCAGTGCAATAATAGAATACTATCTTCAAACCTCCCATTCACAACATCGATTTTTAGTATCAACTTTTCCAAGTTTCAAAATGCAATGCCCAAGTTCGGTAATTCCATTGTCTATTTCCAAAATTGTAGTCAACAAAAGGAGAAAAGTGGAAATAAATAGAAGTGAATGCGGAAAAAAAGAAGGTACTTACTTGTGTAAAGGGCGCCAATGGAAAATCGATGGACAATTCTTGCAGTTGTGGGAAGTGTTGCAGTAGTTTGATATCTTTTCTATATAGTAAATTAAAGGTATAGCATTTTATACTATAACGATTTTTCTTCTACAAGGCATTTGCGAGAAATAAAAGAGAACTCAATTACTTCTTTGAGAGTATGCCTTGTGAAAATATGAAAGCAAATCAATTCTTCTAGAAGTTCCATGGATTATGTGCTCAAAACTTGTGAATGCAGACTTGAAGAATGTATGTGAAAACAATGGCATAATTAGAATTTATAATAAGAGTCTTTGCTTTATTGTATTTATTGTTGAAGTATACAGTTTTGACAAAACATACATAGCGATGAGTTGGAAGAGAAAAGTGAGTGGTTTTATAATGTAGATTTTTAGTGCAAAAATTATAACAAAGCAAGTGTATTTAGATTGTTGGTTATCAAGATATATCAAAATTTGTATGCTTGCATATAAGTCCATAGTAAATATACATCAAATGAAGAAAGGAAAGTGGGCATTGGCTTGAGGTGTAGATGGTTAAAGAATCTGGAAATGATCAAATCAATGAATCAAATCATAACCTATAGAGTACTATGTAGATATGTTTTATTTCTAGCAACAAATTAGTGTGTATTTGTTGTCGTTTTATTGGTCTATATTCTTTTGTTTATAGTTTTTTTTGTTACAGCGATGCGCAAGACTGACACTGTAGACACCTAAAAATGACTTAGGCCTGCGATCACTATTTTACCACCTTTCGTCATAACATGGTTATAACTCTGTAATTATGTTTCTAACTCACATTCAACTATTAATTAAATAATTTATAATTATTTAATTAATTCATAATCTCTCATTCTTCATGATTATTAGATAAATAAATAAAAATTATTTATTTAATATGTCACTAATTATCAAAGTCTTCTTACATTTAAATAAAGTCTTATTTATTTAATTAATCCTTATCATTAATGTCCTCCTAATTATAAAATAAATATATTTAAAATATATTAATTTAATATGTCACTAATTTCCAAATCCTCTTAATTAAATAGATTTGATAATTTATTTAATTAATTAACCACTTCTTCTCAATTAAATAATTATTTTTAATTATTTAATTGTTGCATGTGACACTTCTATATTTTTAAATAAAACAAATCATTTAAAAATGTCTCACATAGTTAACTGATTCTTCATTTAGTAATTAATTTCAAAAATCAATTACTTATTATCTCACAAAATCTCTATCTTGAATTAATTTAATTCAAAATGGAAATATTCTTCTACAAATCAAGTAATTGCTAAAATTACTGATTTTCTAAAATCTCATCCCCTTATCTTCTGATTTTTACTAATTTCATCTCAAGGTCATGTTTATTGTCCACCATTGATTTAATTTCTTAAATTAAATCTTGTCCACACATTTGGGGATTGTTGCCCTAACCCTAATTGAGAGTTGTCACTTTGAATCTTGACCGTTGATTCTAGGGCATCTCTCAATCTCTCATCTCATTCGTCCATTCAAGATTGCATTTTCTATAAAATGACAATCTTGATCTCATTTTTGGGATCGCTTAATCTATTATTATTTTTGGCAATCTCATTATTGGCATTCTCATATCATCTTAGGCTTATATTACTATTTGCATAACAAAAGTAAAATTTTGGTTTGCATAGAGTTATTTTATAAATCCTTCAAAGGCTTTGTTAAGGCTAGGCATATAGAGTTTGCTCACAAATTTGAGGGCATCCATTATCATAGCAAGCTTGAGTAGGTACAATGGAAATCAGTCATGGAGCATAGGAATGGGTGAGATCTTTCTAGTTTCTTGCATTTCTTTACATTTCTCCTTTGCATCTGATTGCTTGATGTTTTCATTGACTTGCATGTGTTACTAATCCAGTTTTAAACATTGCAGAAAATAATCCTTCATTACATTCGTGAACCCGACACTCTAACACATTTTTGCAGGTTTTTGTATGGCCTCGGATTCTATTTTGCAGGTACAGGGGTACGAAACGATGCAACCGCAGGCCTACGTGACGCAAGTGCTCTGTCGCACCGCATTTGCGATCACGAATGATGCATACGCTATGTCGTGATGCATACAAGAGCTATACCGATGCATTCGACAGGATGTGATGCATTTGACAGACCTAGCACCGCATTCGCTCTGACAAGCCGCAAATGACTGGTTGTATTTTGTTTTTAATTTTGTTTTTTGGATCTGACGCGACCATGGCCAATTTCTCTTTTTGATGGGATTAAAATGAACCAACCCTAGGATAGACATTTAATTTGGAATTCATCAACCCTAGGATAGACATTTTAATTTGGAAATTATCAATCCTAGGAAATTTTTTATTTTTGTTTGGATAAAATGAACCCCATGCTTGTTGTGAAGCAATATCTTCACTTAGAGTAGAAATTTTTCATTTGGGTTTAAAACTAAACAATTTGTCTACTATGTTTGATTGGATAACAGGTATATGCTCTCCCTTTTATTGGGTGATCAAAAAGCTAAACTTATCCATTTTTTATATTTATGCATTTCATGTTTTCTTAAATCCTTTAGAAGGCCTGCCGTAGTGGGAAAAAGTACTCACCCTACGGGAACGACCTAAGTGGGAACAACCAAAGCCAGGTTTTCCAACCCACTATAATCAAAAGTGAATTTTGGGGAAACCCATATTCAACGACAGTAGGCAAGATAACCATCCCCAAAGTCTTTGTTCTAAATATTGGGAGGTCTCCTGAGGGAGTTTATCTATTGCCACACCAAACGGAAACCTTGACTAAGAACCATAGTGTAGAAACCAACCATGTCAGTTTCTAGACATTGTTTCAATCACGGTGCAAGGGGAGGGAAGAATCTCCCCCCAAGACACTCACCATATAATCGCCATGGATTTTTTGCTCAGGGGATTTGGTATCCACTTTCGTCACCTTGAGTACGCACCTGGAAAAGACAAAAACACGGGCGCCCTCTAGGGGGTGACATGGTTGTGTGAGTCAACACGATTTTAAGCTGTGGGCTGTGATTGTTATGATGACCCTTTGACTATTAAGAGTGAGTCTGCTTGAAGTGTCTTTTTTGTTCAAATACTAGTGCAAACAGAAAAGGGTCATGCTTGACCCTTGAACATACAATCAATGTTTTAGTTTCTATGTGTTTGCCTATTGTTTTCAAACAAACTTCAACAAATTGAACATCAAAAATCTGGGTCAAAAACTTGTCAAATCTGTAAAACTATTTTCCAAAAATTTGCTTCGAGCGACGCAATCGCTCTGTTAAACCGCAATCGCCATATCTCGAGCCACATTCACTCTGATGGGCCGCATTTGAATCATCCTGAGCCGCATTCGCTCTGATGAGCCACAATTGAAACATATAGAGCCGCATTTGCTAGTATCAAACCGCATTCGGTATCTTGAATCGCATTTGAGAAATATCAACCCGCATTCGCCAGACTGTGTCACAATGGACACTTTCTGAACCGCATTCGCCTCTATGAGCCACATTTTCTCTATCGAACCGCATTTGTTGCGACACATTTGCGAAGAACTTCAAATCACTTTCTCACTGTCAAAAACTGAAAGTCCACAACTTGTCTTTAATTCAATCAAGTCTTCCTTCACTGTTATAGTTCAAATCGGACTCTGAATTGCTCAACTGTCATTAAACATTGCATTTTAGGTACCATTTTAGGATCACAATAGGGTTCCCTTTCTAGTCCATTAGATTGCATTGATAGCTTCACCATCTCCTTAGACACTTACTTTTGCAGATTTTAGGAGTTGACTCTTACCATTCATTGTCAAAACTTTGCATTCAATAGTAGGTTATCATTGGACCCAATTACCCTTTGTCATTTGTCAAAACTTTTGTGAATTATTTCCCACTCAATAGTCTAGTGTGGAAACTTCACTTTGTCCTCTTTATAATCCTTTTATGGTCCATTGGTCTTCCAAACTTGAATCATTGCAAAAACTTTGTTTGCTCAAGTTGTCCTCTTTAAATCCCTCACTAGTAAGTACATCTTAGGATCCTTTAGTTGCATATCATTTAGCATCTCCATTTTAGTATCACACCATTTGCATCTGCAAGTCTTTAGTTTCATTTTAGTCTCACTTGCATTTCATAACATTCCTTAAAAATCTAAAAAACCAAAAACATAGTGTCATACTTAGATCATTCTCTCCATCATCCCACATTGAGCAAAACGTTTATGGTTGAAACTCGATTACAGAAAACGAAAAGACTCATGGATTCCTTTAGATAAGACACCGACTTTCTTGATTTCACAACTGGCATGGATTCATTCCCTAATGCCACGAACAATCCTTGTTTTGACATGGGAAATTCCAACATCAATCCTTTCAGTGAAATGAACATCCCACCATCTCCATCACATATTTTTGAACCATTTATCTGATGGGATCAAAATGGGGAAGTCTTTGAAGAAGATTTATTAGTTGTTGCCCAACATCCAGAAGTTGTTGCTTTTGTGGAAGAAGTAGTCTTAAATGACTCTTCTAGATTCCTAGTTATGCTCCTTGACCAAGGGGCTAAGTTACCAAAGGGATTTGATATCAACACTCTTAGAGCAACTTATCCCACTCCACCATCACACAATCCTTCCATGGGAGCCTCTTCACAAAATGTCATCAACACCATCAATGCTACCTCCCTTGGTCATACTACCACCACAACCAACACAACTTCTATTGGGGGATCTTCCCAAACCAACACCACATCATAATCCATCCCCCAACAAACATCCACCATCCCTTCGCAAACAACAGGTGTGGCCACCTCAAATCTCTTTGGAACCTCATCTAGTTCCATAAGGGCATCAACAAACCTATTATTAGGTTCTTCAAATGTTATGGCAACCAACTCATCCAACCCTTTTGGGAGAAATAAACGAAGAGTTGTCATTCAAGGCACCCAACCCAATTCCTCATAGGTTAATACCAACATTCCTGTGGGTCAAAACACCAACATTCCTCATGGCCACACTTTATCATTTGGGCAAGGCAATCAAAGCCCTCAATCCTTCACTCCATTTGGGCATCAACAACCTCAAAATCAACAAGACCGTCCACCCTTCACTCCATTTGGGCATCGACATGCACAAAATCAACAAGGTCCTCAAATTCAATCCAACATGGCAGGATCTCACATCCCCACTTATGCCTCTCAAATTCATACACAATAGCACATCCCTCATCAAAACACTCATTTCCAACAACCGCATAATCAAAACACTCATTTTGCTCACCAACAACCAATTCCAAATCAACACATCTCATCACAACAGCTGGGGACTCAAGCTGCGCCTATCACCAACATGGGTGATGCTACCAACCATCCCATGGTGGAAGCACTCACACTCCAACTCACTGCTCTGCAAACACAAGTGGATACCTTGCAACAATCCAACAAAAAGTCATACATGTCACATGACTTGTGTCCATATCCATTTAACACAACCTTGTATATACCGCCCTTTCCTCATGGATATGTGGTACCTCATTTTCCCAAATACAAAGGAAAAACAAACCCCATTGAACACATAAGAGAATTCACCACTAGTTGCATGGACATTGCATATGAGCAAACTTATCTCATGAGACTCTTTTCTAGAAGTCTCACAGGTCATGCACTAGAATGGTTCTCTCTTTTGCCTAAGGGAACCAAAACATGGGATGAATTGGCAACCAAGTTTGTTGAAAACTATGCCTACAACATTGACACGGATATCGACATTGCCTCCTTATGCAGACTTACCCAAGAGGATGCAGGAGAGACTTTTATTCCCTTCTTTCAAAGATGGATAACCTTAGCAAGCAGATGTCTAGTAGAAATACCTAAAAAGGAGAAAGTCACCATGTTTGTACAAACTCTCCTAGGACCACTACGGTATGGCTTACAAGTCCATTGTTGCACCACCTTTATTGACCTTGTTGAAAAGGGTGTTCAACTTGAGAAAGCCTTGATCGCCAAAGGCGAATTAAAATATGGTGGAAAAACCATCAACACCACCACAAATAATAACCCAAGTAGCTCAAATGACAAAACCAAATACTGGGTTAAGAACAAGCATATCACAAATGACGGTGTAGTTGATGCAAAAATCGTCAATGCAACAGGTCATGTTCTCACAATCAAAGGAGTACAAAATCAAAACGCACCTGTAACTACACCGACACCAACTTCCAATGCTATCCAAAGCAATCATGCACAATCTAATCAAAGGCAGTTGCGTCAACCCTGACAATTTCAAAAATGCACATACACCCCTTTGGGTGAACCTATTGAAATTGTCTTGAAGAAACTTCTTCAAAATAGCGTCATAACGCTGGAAGATCCAAAACCGTATGACCCTGGTCAGTTCGATCCATCATGGTGGGATGACAGTTCATTTTGTGATTACCACCATGCCAAAGGGCACAAAAATTCCTCTTGTCGTCAATTTGGAAATCTAGCACAATACCTCATTGAGAACCACACCATTGAGTTAGGTGGTCAATCTTTTACATCTAATGCGGATCATACTATCCACAAAAACCCACTACAAGATCATGGTAAAGCTTCCTCATTTGGCACAAAGAATACCAACAATCAAGCCAACCACATCCATCCGGCCTACAATACTATCTGTCCTGCATACAATTATCCCGATGGTACCATCATTAACAATCTTCGCGCTGCTGACGAAGATAAATGTGCTAATACAATTACCATTAAAAAGGCCCCGGAGTGCAATGTAACCACACGAAAGGCAAGGTCACCATCCTAGGTCCTTCTGCACGTCAACAGAAAATCACCATACCTGGTCCGTCTGCTAGACAGTCAAACCCAAAACCAGAGTTTAACCTTATCGAGCAACTAAATTAAACACCTGCTCAAATATCCATTCTTGAACTGCTACGTATCTCACCCACGCATAAGGCCATCCTGGATAAAGTACGGCAAGAGTTGTCTGTCCCAACCAACATCGATGTCAACCACTTTGAGACTATGGTCGGATATCTGAATTCGCCTCATCACATCACCTTTTCAGACCTTGACTATTCCTCACCCAAACCATCTCATAATGATGCCCTTCACATCGAGGTTTTTGTCCACAAGCATAAGGTTAGACGAGTCCTAGTAGATGGCGGAGCAGGATTGAATATCTGCTCTCTAAAATTGGTTAAAGCTCTTGGTTTCTCTGATGCATGTGTAGATGCTAGTAAGAGCATCGTCATCAAGGCATACGATGATGAAGAACGCACTTCTAAAGGCATCATTACAATTCCACTCTGGGTAGGACCAGTTATCATAGATACAACATGTCAGGTCTTGGATCATGACATACACTATAATATCTTACTTGGTCACCCCTAGATTCAGGCTCTAAAGGCCATTCCATCCACATACCACCAATGCCTCAAATTCCCTTTTGATGGTACTGAGATCACTATCCCATGAGATCCTGATCCATTTCAATACTGTACCAACCTGCGAGCCACTGCTGAGCACCAAGTACCCATCAATCGGGAAGCCTCATCTTCCACCTCATCCAAATATATTGACCCTTCGACACTCACAAAATCATCCATTCCATCACCTTCTACCACACCATCTTCATCGACCTCCATCCCAAGTAAAGACCTTCAGATCCAGGACCTTGGTTGTGGAGAGTTCAAATTGAATACGGCTTACTATATCACCACAATACCGAAGCCGCCTAAAGTCTATGGTAGACCATGTTTTGCCATTGAGCCCAAAACAACTTTCAAAGTTCCACCAAAAAGTGTTTTCACACTGTGGGGCGATATGGGTAATGAAGTTATCGACGAAATAGCTAACTGGATCTACAAACACCCAGAGGAGTTACCTCCGCTACTAGTGCATCTCTACGGAAAAGGCTACGAGATATGCAAGGCATTAGGAAAGGCCAACAATGGAAGGAGGGAACCTGTTATCATAAAAGCAAGACCAAAGTACATAGGGCTAGGGTTCGACCAACTCGAAACTGACGATCAACGTACCTATGAACTTTCAAGTAAGGACGTAACGGCTATAGAAAGTGTCGATACAAGCAAAGAATCCCTTACCAAAACTGACTCCAATGAATGGGAATGGGGATCTGAAAAAACCCTAAGTGATTATGATATAGACAAACTATTCTTGGATCCTGGTCAACTCCCTTTTGAAGAACGATTCCGCCAGGAATATAACATTGACCCTGTTGACCGACATTCCAAAAATAAGGAATGGGTAAGCATTCCTTGGAATCCAGAAGAACATAAGGTGTTGTCGGCAACACCTGAATCATCCCACCCCATTCCCGAGCCCACCCATGAGCCTAACTTATCTGAACCCACTATCCATATTTCTGAAATACCAACCACCAGTCACGATGTTGATACTTTTATCCCATATTATGATTTTGAATTTGATTCATCTGACTCGGAGTATGGTCCATCCATTGCATCTGACACGGAAGTTGAAATTGACAACTTTGCCTTTACACTTGAGGCATCAATTTGCACACTTTCTGCATCCTCCCCATCTTTTACCAACACTGACGATGGGATCCCCCTTTTCTTACCCACAACTAATCGACTGGGACCAACAAGATCCATTGGTGATGGACATATTTTAGAATGATGAGGCAATTGCATAATTCATGGGGCTAAGAGAAGGTATTCCATGGGGTAATCACAAAATAGGATTCTGCATTGATCTAGATTGTGCAGCTTACTTCGGGGAGACTGTGCAATCCTCCAGTCGCAAAAATACAAAGAATAAAAAAGAAAAAGAAATGTCTTTAGGTGAAAACCGCAAGGCACCTTCTGATAGTAAAATAGTAAAAACAAAGGACATACCCGAAGGTGAAAACCTCTCTAAGGTGCCTAAGGATGGAGGATTGGACTTTCTTCCCGTGACAGAAGAAAAATCAGCTATGCTCATTGAGAACACAATGGAAGTTAACATAGCCACACCAAAGAATCCCAAAATGATTCTCTTGGCTGCATCTTTGTCAAATGAAGAAAAACCTGAATTTCAACAATTCTTCACAGACATGAAAGTTAACTTCGCATGGTCATATGCTGACATGCCAGGCCTTGATCCAGAATTGGTTCTACATCATCTTCCTTTAATCCCAGGAATCAAGTCGGTCAAACAAAAGTTGAGCAAAATGCATCCACAGATTGCACTACTCGTCAAGGCTGAATTAAAGAAGTTACTAGATGCTGAGTTCATAAGGTCAATAGACTATGCTGATTGGATATCCAACATTGTCCCTGTTACAAAGCCAAATGGACAAATCCCTATCTGCATGGATTTCAGAGATTTAAATAAGGCTTGCCCAAAGGATGACTTCCCCTTATCGAATATAGACATGATTGTTGACCTCACAACAAGGTACGAGATGTTATCCCTTATGGATGGTTTCTCAGGATATAACCAAATATGAATTGAAACAAAGGATCAACACAAAACAACATTCACATGCCCTTGGGGAACATACTATTGGAATGTCATTCCTTTTGGCTTAAAGAATGCAGGCACCACATATCAAAGGGCTATGACAACAATCTTTGATGACATGATGCATATCCTAATGGAAGATTATGTGGATGACCTATTGGAAAAATCTTTGACAAGGAAGGATCATCTCAAAGTCTTGGACAAAATCTTTAGATGGCTTGAGGATTACAAGGTTCGATTGAACCCAAAGAAATGTGTCTTTGGAGTCACTTTAGGCAAGTTGTTGGGATACATAGTTTCGCAATGAGGCATTGAGGTTGACCCAACAAAAGTAAAATCAATTCTAGACATGCCTCCGCCAAAAGGGATTAGTGAGTTGCAAACACTTCATGGCAGATTGCAGTCTATCCGCTGCTTCATTATAGAGTTGGCAGACAAGTGTCAACCATTTCAATATCTGTTACGCAAAAGCATTCCTTTTGTATGGACAGATAAATTCCACATAGCCTTTGAGCAAATTAAAGAATATCTATTGACACCACCAGTGTTGATGCCGCCTATTGAGGGAAAACCATTGATCCTGTATGTCTCTGCAACGAAAAATGCATTGGGGGCATTATTGGCGCAAAATGACCATGAAGAAAAAGAAAGAGCCATATACTACATCAGTCGCACACTAATTGCATATGAGCTCAACTACACAACCATTGAACGAGCATGCCTTGCAGTTGTCTTGGTTGCGCAGAAACTAAGACACTATATGTTGAGCCATCAAACACATTTGGTAGCAAAGATTGACCCATTAAAGTATCTCCTGAGTCGAGCAACATTGGCACGTCGCTTGGCGAAGTGGGTCATGATATTAAGTGAGTATGACATACAATATGTGGAACGCAAATCAATAAAAGGTCAAGTAATAGCAGATCAACTGGCAGATGCACCAATCCAAGCCACTCATCCGCTGATAACTGGTTTTCCTGATGAGTCTATCTTTCACGCATAACCAGCTTTACCATGGAAACTATAATTTGATGGGTCCTACACTAGTCACAGTTCAGGAGTTGGCATATTATTTATCACACCACAAGGGGATTCAATTCCTAAATCATTTCGGATTGCCTTCCCTTGTACAAATAATATTGCAAAATACGAGGCATTGGTCACAAGTCTCAAGATAGCAATTAAATGGAAAATTTAGACATTGCTCGTATTCGGGGATTCTCAGTTAGTCATCAATCAAGTGAATGATAACTATGACACAAAGGATGAAAAGTTGCTTCCTTACAAATGAATGGTGGATAGTTTTCTAATGTATTTCAAAATGATTGCATTTGAACAAATCCCAAGGATGCAAAATAAGGCAGCTGATGCAATGGCCACCATTGGATCCCTCTTAGACATCCCTAAGAATGTGTCACAATTTGAATTCTTAGTGAAACAACTGTTGATGACTGCATACGATATTCCAGAGTTAAAAATGGTGTGTGAGATTGTTGGTCCCAGTTTGCCTTGGTATCAGGACATACACGACTATCTTAAGTGCCAAACCCTCCCACCCAACCTGTCCAACAACCAACGAAAATCCTTTATCCGAAAAGCGGCTAGACATACCATCGTCAATGACACCTTATACCGTTGTGGCTTTGATAACACCCTTCTTCATTGTCTTGACACTAATGAAGCCCAAACGACTTTACGAGAAGTGCATAAGGGTATATGTGGATCTCATTCGAGTGGTCCAACATTAGCTAGGAAATTCACCAGACTTGGATACTACTGGTTGACATTGGAAAAAGATGCTCTTCAGTTTGTTAGAACATGTCAGAAATGGCAGGTGCATAGTGACGTAATTCATGTACCTGCACAGGAATTGAGACCGATCACTTCTCCATGGCCTTTCACACAATGGGGACTCGACCTCGTGGGTAAGATCCATCCATCCTCTTCTAACGACCATAAATTCATAATCACCACCACTGAGTACTTTACTAAGTGGATTGAAGTCGTCCCTCTCACTTACATAACCGATAAGAAATATCCAAGTTTATTCTAAATTACATCATTTGTCAGTATGGTGTCCCACAATCCATCATCACAGATAACGACAGTCCATTCAAAAATCAGGATGTTCGTGAGCTCTGTGAGCGATTCCACTTCCAACACCATTTTTTCTACCCCATATTATCCACAAGGTAATGACCAAGATGAGGCGTCAAATAAAACAATTCTTCGCATTCTGAAGAAGACCGTCAATGATGCTAGCCGAGATTGGCACCTATAACTCAATCTTGCTTTATGGGCCTATCGTACCAGCATTCGTACCCCCACTGGAGCCACTCCATTTTCCCTGGTTTATGGATCTAAGGCCATATTGCCCATCGAGGTCGAAATTGCTTCTCTCTGAGTCTCCTTGAAAGGAATGATTGATGATGAAGAGTACAAACATACTCACCTACATGAGCTAGAAATGCTACAAGAAAGATGACAAAATGCTTTAAATCATCTGTAGGCATATCAAAATCGTCTCTGCCAAAGTTATAACAAAAGAGTAATGGCGAGAAAGTTTGAAATTGGTGACTTGGTTCTCATGTAGAACCCCAGAAATCAGGTGGATCATGAAAATATTGGCAAGTTTGAGGCTAATTGGCTTGTTTCTTATATCATTACTGCCACATTTGGTTCCGGAGCTTACCAATTGGCCACACCTAATGGAGAACAGTTGACAGAACCCATCAACAGTTTACATCTGAGAAAGTTCTACACATAGCATCAGAGGGCTTGGCTAAAACCTAAATATACAACAAAATTAAAAAAATAAAGAAAAAATCGTCCCTTGATGAAAACCTGGCAAACAGGCATCTTGGTGACACCAAAAAAATAATGGCAAAAATAGTAAAAAGAAATGATTTCATCCAATAGGTAAAACCTGGCAAACAGGCGCTTTGGATAAGTACCATGGTGAAAACTTGGCAAACAGGTGCCATGCGTAGTTAATTGTTGCTTCACCATCTACGGTTACTCAAATCAACCTTTATCTATTTGTCACAATCGCAAAGGCCTGACACATTCACGACATCCGTCCTAAGTCCTGTCGATTCTGACCATGGTTAGCATTTGGTTGACATCATCCCTTGCATATCCTTGCCTTTTGTCTTCTTATCTCCATGTCATTTGACTCAGATAATCCATGATCTGTCTGGGGGAAAGACCTTTTATCATGTAACTGCAGTGGGTATTGTGCATGATCCAACATCCTTAATAAGTCCTGAAAAAATCCTAAAAATCTTTAAAAAGTCCTGAAAAAATCCTAAAAATTTGAAATAGTCCTAAAAAAGACCTAAAAATTGGAAAATGTCCTGAGAAAATACAAAAACATCCAAATTAGTGTCAAAATCCCAAAAGCAGAGTCAAAGTCAATCTTTGTCTGGTTAGTCCGATCAACCCCGTTAGTCAATCTTTTGTCATAGTTCGAACTACGTTGTCTCTGCGCATTTTCTACGTAGGCAAGATTCATCTTTGAATCCCCGAGTCATTAGGTCAGTCCTTCTAGGTTTTTCAAAATAAAATCATGATTCAAGCTTTTGTCCTTTGGACAACGTCATTGGTCGTGTCGAACTACGAGGTCTCTGAGTGCACATCATAGGCAAGGCCATCAATTGATGAGCCCTCAAGGCCGCACTAGGTCAGTCCATTAGGGTTCATGGCACTACATGTCCACACACGTCAAATTTTCTTCAAATCAAGTGAATCTTATGCCAATCTTGAGCTATCAGTCTATCGGAAATCTGTTTCGTCAAACACTTTCAGTCAATTCAGCATGCCAACAATGACATGTAGTCAAAATCATATCAAGACAATTTATCATGGCAAAACTTTGGGTTTTTCTTCAAGATGTGTCCTTTTGAAGAGAAACTCTTGTCACTTCTTTATGCTTTTGGATGTGTCCTTCCTAAGCATCAGCATCATCATCTGGCATTTTGATGGATTCTCCTAACTTCAAGAATTGATCTCCTAGATATCAACGTCATTCAGGATGTGTCCTTCCTGAATTTGATATCGCTCGACATTTGGCAACACTTCACATTAAAACACTTGGCAAACTTTTTTCTATATTTTGATGATTATCATGATAGTAATTCCTTATGTCCTAAGAACCATGACATACCATGATGATTATCCTTGTCTGCTTATTACTCTACTATTAGTTTCTCCAGGATGTCCTGACTTCAGGATTTAGAGAAGCAACGACGTAGTACGATGATTTTACTGTATGTTTTTTACTATCATGTGGCTAGTATCTCAAGGATGTCCTATCATCAGGATTTAGAGAAGCAACAACGTCTCATGATTAGTTTTGTTTTTTCTAGCGGTTGGTCATGACAAAGTGACTAGGGGTAATTGTGTTCCTTGTATGAGTCATGATCATCCTTGTCTGCGACTGTTGATCTACGTGATGGTTTGACCTTGCACACTATTGATCTACGTCATATCATAGTGTTTGTCGACCATCATGACATTTTTTCGCCCAATGATGATTAAAGAGCAATAACTAGGGTAGTACTATAGAAAAGCTTTGAAGGATATTAATTTCCACACTAACACGCATATCTTTCTTCGCACTAACATCCATCTTCGCCTTATTTTTCTCTCGTTCTCTAATGATATCCTATGACATACAAAAAAAAAGTTGCATACATAATTACATGAGCATTTCATAATCACATCTCACATATTCATGAATCAAATACCATAATTCACATTGCATAACACTATCATTTACATTCATCCATCTCACATCATAAAACCATCATTTGCATCAACATATAAGCATCATAAATAAACATTTACATTAGCATATAGGAATCACATCATCATCACATTACACAATGCATGCATACATAACCACATCCATAATTGCATTCATAAACATAAGCATAATATCCATACACCTCATAGCGTCATAAAAGCATCACATAAACATATGATAAAGCATTAGAAAACCATAGCACATAACATCATATAGGCCACATCAAAATTGCATCGTATATATATATATATATATAATCTCAAAAACATGTCATGTCACAGGATAGAGTCATATGATATCCCAAAAATGGAGCTTGCAAGCTTGAATATCAAAATATGCAAGTATCTAAAAAATTATTTCTATGATGGTTCTCCTCCGTGTCGTGGAGGTGAACTGTGAGGTGGTTGTGCTTGATCAACCACGTGAAATGTGACCTGAATGGGAGTGGTGTCCTGAGTTTGACTCTAAGAGCTTGAGGCCTCGATAACATGAGGCTGGCTCTGCTCTATCTGGTGTCCTGATGACACTGCTCTATGCCCATGCTCTGACCTGTGGCTATGGCCTGATGAATACCTGTGCGATCTATGTGACCTGTGGCCTGATGACTGACCTGATGCAGTGGACCCCCCAACACTAGTATGACTACTGCTATGTGATCTGCTAATGCTATGTGTCTGGCTACCACTACCTGTCCTACTATAAGATCGGGACAATCCTGGATCCCATCTCTCTGGGGGAACTGCCTACTCATACAACAACCTGTACCACCCCCTGTTCTCTGCCATCCTAACTAACTCTCTGGCCATGTCTCCTGTCGGCCCTGAACATAACTCAACAAACTCTGTCACCCACCGATCTAACTCCTGCCGTCGGAGAACAACCTGATCTCTCTCCACCCAGGTGACCTCTAACTCCGCTGCCAAGGCCTTGTTTTGAGACAAGGCCGCATCCAGTATGCTCTGTAAATTTGTGATCCGCTGATCAATGGTGGCATCAACAGACAAAATGGGTGATTTGTCACCCTCATCATCCCCGAAAATCATGAGCTCCCGCAGTCTTTGATCTACCTCATCCTCCTCCTCCTCCTCCTCGTCTCTCTCCTCCTCGGCTCAGATCTCCTCCACATCTATATCAAGAGGGTGTCCCCCAACAAATGGATCCTCCTCTACCCTCTCCTCCGCCCTCACCTCGACCTCCTCCTCTCCACCTCTCACCTCCTCCTCAACCCTCACCTCCACCTCCTCCTCTCCACCTCTGACCTTCTCGGCCCTCACCTCCTACTCTTTCTCCTCACCCTCCTCCCAAATGGGTGACAATGGTACACCACCCACTCTCTGTTTGACTCTCTTGGGCTGCCTCCGCCATCCCTCCTCCTCCTCGCACCCCTCCCATCTCCTCCACCCCCATTGTCTCCCCCACCTCCTCTGTCTCCCCCGCCTCCCCTGCCTCCATCTTTACCCTGACACCTCTACCATCTCTGCCTCCATCTCTGCCACCCCGACCTCTCCTCGGTATCCATGGAATGACTAACCTCTGATCTATCGCTGGTGGACCATTTGGATCTGTCAACGGGATGGGCCTGTGAATTAGTCATCAAGCGTCGAACTTAGCAGATGTCCCTAGATCTACTGGACCCCCCTCCACACCCACTGAACTGCAACTAATCCATCAACCTATTGCTCGGCCACTGTCACTGATATGGGCGGCCCCCACATGGTCTCCCTGGAAGACCTAGCATACTTTGTTGTGCCTACTGGCACAACTTGCTACTCTCCGAACTATCGTAGTACCTGCTGGGGTAGGTACATCTCAATAATCTGTTGGGTCTGTATCGTGTGGCCAATCAAATATCAGAACTTTCTGCAAAAGGATAAATGGCCATCCTCATCTGACCACTGAGCACAATCTTTGTAAGGTCTCCAAACAAAACTGATCATTATATCAATCTGATGTGACGCCAGTACTTGGTATCTCCCACATGGGTCTGGCTAACTGATCCTGCATACAGGTAAATATACAACATCCCATCATCTAGCTATTGAATCTGCATTGGTGGTCAAAAATTGGGAATGCACTCCCATACCCAGATCATGAGTAAGGTAGTCCCGCAACTGATACCGTGACCATGGTGATAAACAACCTCATGCAGTTTATGATAAAGCATGGCCAACAAGCAGGGGCCCCAAGCAAAAATAATCCTTTTTCCTCGCATACGAACAAGTACATCCCCCCATCCAATGGGAAATCCGTGACCACGACGATCTGGGATCAGTAATCCGGCAATCAAGGTCATCAACATGGCATCAAACTTGGGAAACCAGTCGGCTACAACATCCTAACCAATCTCGTAACCATCCATGCCCAACTGGGCACCATCAACACCCTCATACATCTCTGATAGGGCCTGTCGCCCTTGATGCGGATCATAGATAAATCTCTCTCTGCTAATCGGAATGCAGAGAATGCGGTAGACGTCCTCTAAAGTCATTGTCGCCTCTCTAGTAGGCAGGTGAAATGAGCAGGTCTTTGAGTGCCACCTCTCACAAAGAGCTGTCAGCAAACCCCTGTTTGCCCGAATAATGGGCATATAGGTGACATGGTACAAACCTAGTGCCATCAGCCGCTGTCTTTGTCTATCGCTCAGGCGATCTCTAAAGGCGTATGTTGTCGGTCGGAACTCTCGGGTATAAATTGGCACAAGCCGACTCTGCACAAGAAAGGCCAAGGATTAGCACATGTTGAGAAACATTGTGGAAAGGTTACTACTACTGGAAAGTCAAGGGTGCATCCAAACTAATCTCGGCACAAAGTCAACAAAAGTCAACTTTGGTCAATTGCAAATGCGTTGCATTGACTACAAATGTGCCGCAAATAGACAATTGCGACTTTGCGCAGGATAATTACGTTGCAATATTTCAAATGCGTCATTCTAGCTAGCAAATGTGCAACCTAACAACGAATGCGTCGTTCTAGCTAGCAAATGCATAATCTAACAACGAATGCATCGTCTGGCTTGACAATTGCATTGCAATTTACAAATGCGTTGTTTGACTTGATAATTGCATCGCAAAATGGAATATGCGTTGTAAAAGCTACACTTGCGTCACAACCTGGCGATTGCGTCGATTCCCCTTGCAGATGCGCAATCACACAACAAACCCTAACCTACCCATCGCACTTGCATCGCGACACAATCAAATGCGTCGAACACAAAGGCGTTTGCGGTTTACGCGACATCATTTGCGTCGCAACACATATGTTAGACCCTCCTAAAACCCTAATAAATGCATTAAATTCAAAAATTGACAAGTTGGATATGGTACTTACCGGTGCCTCTGCGCCCTTGGGTCGTCGGAATGTCTGCATGCTGTATCCACGGTGGGTAGTTACTGGAATCACCATCATCTCTCTGAGCTCTAATTTCTGAATTTTCTATATGACAAATAAGCAAATGACACTTGGATTGACCTTTTGAACCTATTTATAGGCTGAAAATTAGGGTTTTGACTTAGTAGCTTGTACTGGAAGCTCATTTGACCACCTTTGACCAACATTTTGGCTAGCTCAACATCCTCCATTTCTGAATCGGATCGCACCATCAATTTTCTAGTCATTAATTGAATTGATCAGGATATTTTCCAAATTTTTCCGACCTTGGGTCGAAATTCAAAAAAAAATCCAAGGGGGCATAGGCACTATGTACCTTCACTGGGGCATGTTTTGGACTTGTTTTCTTTGCCACAATGCGACAAGCTGCATTATGACAAAGAGGGGCAAATGTAGACACTTAAAAATGACTTAGGCCTGCGATCACTATTTTACCACCTTTCGTCATAACATGGTTATAACTCTGTAATTATGTTTCTAACCCACATTCAACTATTAATTAAATAATTTATAACTATTTAATTAATTCATTATCTCTCATTCTTCATGATTATGTAATTTTATTTATTTATTTAATATGTCACTAATTATCAAAGTCTTCTTACATTTAAATAAAGTCTTATTTGTTTAATTAATCCTTATCATTAATGTCCTCCCGATTATTAAATAAATATATTTAAAATATATTAATTTAATATGTCACTAATTCCTAAATCCTCTTAATTAAATAGATTTGATAATTTATTTAATTAATTAACTACTTCTAAATTAAATAATTATTTTTAATTATTTAATTGTTGCATGTGACACTTCTATATTTTTAAATAAAACAAATCATTTAAAAATGTCTCACATAGTTAACTAATTCTTCATTTAGTAATTAATTTCAAAAATTAATTACTTATTATCTCACAAAATTCCTAAAATGGAAATATTCTTCTACAAATCAAGTAATTGCTTAAATTACTGATTTTCTAAAATCTCATCCCCTTATCTTCTGATTTTTACTAATTTCATCTCAAGGTCACGTTTATTGTTCACCATTGATTTAATTTCTTAAATTAAATCTTGTCCACACATTTGGGGATTGTTGCCCTAACCCTAATTGAGAGTTGTCACTTTGAATCTTGACTGTTGATTCTAGGGCATCTCTTAATCTCTCATCTCATCTGTCCTTTCAAGATTGTATTTTATATAAAATGACAACCTTGATCTCATTTTTGGGATCGCTTAATCTATTATTATTTTTGGCAATCTCATTATTGGCATTCTCATATCATCTTAGGCTTATATTACTATTTGCATAATAGAAGTAAAATTCTGATTTGCATAGAGTTATTTTATAAATCCTTCAAAGGCTTTGTTAAGGCTAGGCATATAGAGTTTGCTCACAAATCTGAGGGCATCCATTATCATAGCAAGCTTGAGTAGGTACAATGGAAATCAGTCATGGAGCGTAGGAATGGGTGAGATCTTTCTAGTTTCTTGCATTTCTTTACATTTCTCCTTTGCATTCGATTGTTTGATGTTTTTATTGACTTGCATGTGTTAATAATCCAGTTTTAAACATTGCAGAAATTAATCCTTTATTACAGACACGTGTGTAAGGGTTCTTTCAATTGATTATAGTAGATGACTATTAATTATAAAAGAGAATAACCTTACTTAGTGGTGGCTGAAATGGTTAGAAACTATTAATGATTATTATAAAATAATGATTAATATATTATGCTAAATATAACATTTTATAATGGATATTAATGATAATATATTATACAATATTAAATAATGATAATAATTATATAATAACAATTAGTCATTGTTACACCAAGGGTATAAGAAGGTTTGGGTGGAGGGTGATTCCCTAAATATTATTAACAATTTGAAATTGGTCTCTCCCCCGTCGTGGACCATTGAAGCATTGATTAAAGATTAATTGAAATTATTAAATCTTTTGATAATGTCTACATCTCTCATATTTTGAGAGAGGGAAACAAGTTAGCCGATTTTTTCACTAACTTTGGTGTTAAGGAACAAAAGGTATGGAATTTTAATGATTCTATTCCTTTTGAAGCGATGATGATTATCATTAATGAGAGTTGATATCTGGTTGATCCTCTTTGGCGTGGAGGGATGTATGTCCTTTGTCACATGGGTGAAAGATTTGAATGAGGATGTTAAAGTTTTGATTTCGAAGGGCAGATTTCACATTGTTCAGAGCTACATTTCATTATTGCCTTTCTGTCCTTTGGTGGGTTTCGCATGAATTATGGGTGTCTTTAGCCATAGCTTTTGGAGGTTTTTGTTTTGTATTTTCGACCTAGGTGTTGTATCATTTTCAGGTGGTTTTGGTTGTGTGTGGCGCTGAATTTCACGATGGGTGGGGATAGGAATCATGTCGAGCCTAAGTCTTGTGACACTGTTAAGCAGAAGAAGAAGGTTTTGGAGATCCTTGAGAAGGGTGGCTTAATTATTTATATGGAAAGACTGCATGGTTTCAATGTGCAGGTTACTGATATGGTTGCTAAAGGATGGAATGACAAAAACCTTAATTTGGGTGGCAGAGATGTTGTCGTGGATGAAGAATTTATAGCTCAAATTACTTGTTTGGCTATGTAGGGAATGAAGGTTTTTAGGGATAAGAAAGACTCGCAGGATGCGATGTCAATCTTCTTCAAAGGTAACGAGGTGGTTGATCTCAAGAAGTTTAAAAGTGGTGGCTAGTATAGGAGCTCTTTGAAAGTGCTCTGGTGTGATTTGGTGGAAGAATTCATGAAGTATGTTACCTTAGAAGGAAGGTACGCGATCATCAATAACTACCATTTTCTTTTTCTTAACCATTTTAGGCATAAGAAATGGGTTTCTTTTCCCTATTATTTGTTGATGTCGCTGGATACGAGGATTAAGGATCACATGAAAAACCCCAGAAACTCGATTTTGCATGTTGGGTTAATTCTTCTGATTTATGAACATGTGAAAGCACATAAGGTGCACAAGTCTCTTGTGTCCCTGAAGGATAATGTTGGCAAAGCCTGGGAGGTTTATGAGATAGATTCGGGTGAAGAAAGGGTTAGCAAAAAAGAAAAGAGGAGGAGGCTTATTCTGAACAAAGAGTCGAAGTCTGAAAAAGATGATGATGTTGACTATGTCTCAAACTCATATGCCTCTTTTGAGGAGGGTCCCTCTTCCCCTGTTCCGGGCAAAACTGGGAATAGAAAGTCGATCGATAAAGAGGGCTACACTACGTGTAGTGATGATGCGATCGTGACAACTCTTCCTAAAGGTGCCAAGGACAAGATTGACCTATATGGGGAAGCTTCCTCTCCTCCCTCTAAAATAAAACATGCTAAGGAAACTGAGGTGGGGAGCAGGGAGAAGAGATCTGCCAGTTAAATCTTGGAGAAGGGTTTCCCTCTCTCTCTTGTTGGCGGTATCTATGGCGAGGCCTATCTGAATGCTAACACTGGGTTAATGTAGGGGAAGGATGGTGTTGTGGATGGTGGTCTTGGTGGGGGTTCTAACAAAGCAGAGGGGGATAGGGAGTTGAAAAGAAAGACTATTGCAGAGGATCTCCCCTGCTCCATTCACAAGTTGAAGTCTCCTGCCCTTGCTGATAAAGGTAAGGTTATTATGGATGATAAAATTTAGGATAGTTCTTCTAATGAGGATGATGTTGTGGAGGATAGGGTTGAAAATTTTGATAGGGAAGAATTGTCTGATGTGTTGGGTTTGGCCCGTGAGATTGTTAATCTGCAGTTTAAACTTTTAAAATGGTTTTTTCATGAAATTAATAGGATTAATGTTAGGATTAGAGGTGTGGCTAGTAAGACTGAGGACCCTGCTATTCAAAGCCAAATTGACAATTTGATGGAATCTCTGAATATTATGGCTAATACTGTGGCGAAGGAAACCATCAATCTAAAACATAATTTGGAAGGTATAATTTTATCCCTTGAGGATAAAATTGATAAAATTTGGAAAATGATGATGAAGAGTGGTGAGGCAACTAAGCTTGTGGGCACATCGGATTCTGCCATGAGGAAAGTGGTGTTGAAGAGTGGTGAGGCATCTAAGCTTGTGGGCACTCTGGATTCTGCCATGATGATTTCTCCTTTGATTACTGCTAAAAAGAGAAAAGAGTATGGCCTGTTGATGTTATAGTTGCTGGGGGGTAAGGTGCTGGATGTGGGCGGTGATGGTGAGAAGGATACTGCTAAAGGTAAAGTTTTGATCGATGAGGTAAAAACTGGTGGGCCTGGGGTCAAAACTAGAAATAGAATGAAAGCTCAAGTTGGGGCCTCTAGTAGGGAGGTGTCTGATATTGTGGATGATGCGCAGAAGATGGTTGATACTGACATGGAAGCTGTTGAGATCCTGAAGAATATGTAGTGCATTTGGCTGGCTATTTTTTGGCTATTTTTTGGTTGTTGGTTTGCTATCGTTGGGTTGATTGTTGTGTAATGTTGTTATCTTTTCTTATCCTTTGCACTCTTTTGTAAAGGGTTTTGGGTCCCTTCAAAACCCATTTTCCACTTTTAATCAAAACAATTAGTCATTGTTAACTATTATTCTTAGTAAATATAGTATATATCACTATATAGATATATTAATATTTATTGTAATATATTACTAATCATTCATTTTTAGTCGAATAATTATAAAATATTAAATATAATTTAAATTGTCTAATTATTGATTAATATTATTAAATAATAATTAAAATATTTATTATGTAGCACTATAATACTTGTTATTTAAAGGTGTACAAGTGTCATAAACCAAGTCTAATTCTGGGACATGAGAGATGTTTAGAAGAGTGTTGTGCATAGACTCCCCAAAATGTTGAACATTTGAATATATTATCTGAAGATTAATTATTATTCCATAAAAAAGAATATCAGTGTCTAAAAAATAATATATAATAATAACATATTATTGCATAATGTTTAAATATAAGTAAATTATAACCAGTCAAAAAATAATATGCTTTAGAATAATTATATAAATTTAGTATATTATAATAAATGATATATTATTCAATATTAGCTAATAACTATTTTGATCATAAACATAAATAATTAATACTAAATATAATATTTATTTATAGTATTAATAATAATAATATTAAAAGTATCTAATATTTATTTATACAATATGCTTTTTTAATATGGGTAGGTGATAATAATTATACGATAGAAATTAATTATTAACTATTATTTTGTATTGATTATAGTTTAATAGCATTTACATAGCACTTTCAGTGTAGCTCATCCTTTTTGGGTAGGAGATCAAATCATTACAACTTATATACCATTATATGGTTATATCTATTATGCTATGCATTATCTTTTGCAGTATCTATACAAAATTTATAGTTGTTATGTTGATCATTCCCATCATATGTGTTATTACATATACAAGCGGCTATATAGTTCATTGGATAGAAGGATGATAGTATGTTAAGATGAGTCTATTGATCATTGCCACCCCGACTGGTTGCCTCATCACCATCTTGGATGAGCTCATCTACAAACCTTTGTTCATTTGAAACCACTTCTTTTGCACTAGTGTTTACTAGATCCTCTCCTTGGGGATTCAACTTTTGGGGGCCTCTTTATCTTCCTAGACCTACTGCCTCATCGACTGCTCTTTGGAGTTCTTCAAATTCTCTCAAGAAGATCACCGCCTCCTCCAAATTCACTTGATAGGCATGACCGCATCTAACCTCCTCCCTTCTGATGGTTGTTGCACCTTCCCTTATTATTTGCATGAATTTTGTCATTGAAACTTCTACATGGATTGAGACTTGTAAGGCAAAATTAGCAAGTGTGAGTCTTTTGGAAGACTCAGTAAGTACCCTCTTAATACCCTTAAATTTATCATCATTTCTTGCTTTCCATATATGCCACATTATTTCATTACATAAGCAATACCAGAAAATCTTGTAGTCAGTTTTAATCTTAAGATTATAAAATAAAACATCCTGCCAAATAATTTTACCACTGTTATTCCAAATTTTCAAATTATGACAGAATAAATTCTAAATTTCTTGTGCATAAAAGTAGTCAAAAAGGATGTGCTTAACCATTTCAAGTGTCTTGCATAAACTACATATATCAACATCTACAAAATTAGTTTTACAAGGAATTTTTTGTAATAAGATCAATCATTTGAAACAAGCCTTCTTAGGCTCCATAGAAGAATTCCAAACAAGAGAAAGATTTTTTTGCCATTCATTTACATCTAATGTCAAGCCCCAACAATTATTTACATGTTCAACAACATAAATATTATCAACAAGATCATTGTAAATTGTTTTATCTTTAATATTAGCAATACCAAAGCCATCTTTCCAAACCATGTTATCAACAGGATTGATCCCCTTCTCCACATTCCTGGGAAAACATGCATCTTTTCATGCTTCTAGCAAATTTGGGTAGGTTCTCGCATTAGAATAAGGCAAATCAAACTTTTCTAGAGGTTATCCCAAATTTTAAGCCCCCCATTATCTAAAATATCGGTAAAGGATTTAATGCTTTTTTTATTCCAATTTTTAGCCAAGCAACATTGAAGCAAGGCAAGTGTTTTACCATTATGCTCCAAGTTCCACCAAATGGAACTATGTGTTTGATACTTAATATTTTTTTTAGGGTTATGTTGCTTGATTTATAATGCACATTATGCTTTGTTAGTTCCCAAGGCTTCCAAAGGCTTCTAAAAATGACAGACCCAACTGAGATCATAGAGTGCTTATTGAGGAGAATGTCATTCAAGGGAAATTTCTTCCAAGCCTTGGCCTACTTAGGTACGGCTAGAGGAATGTTGTTTCACACCAAAACCTTCCATGGTTCATTGCCTTCTAGAGACTTTAAAATCCACTTGGTCGCCAAGGCAACCCCTTGTATCCTGAGATCCTTCAGCCCAATGCCACCCTGTGCCTTTCTTAAATAACACCATTCCCATCTAATTGAGTGCCTCTTCCTCTTTCCTTTCCCATTTGACCACAGAAAGCTCCTGATCCTCTTTTGGATATCATTAAATTTATAACTACTAAAGAACAAAAGAAATGAAAAGTAAACACTGTAGGAGGATAGGATTTTTTGGTAGACTTGAATTCTACCAGCCAAGGAGAGATATTTTCTATTCCACCCTCCTAACTTTTTTTCAATCTTGTACTTAATCCAATTCCACATTTCCTTTAGGTCGGGGTTGACCGCAAAGGGGATTCCAAGGTATCTCATGAATTTTTTGGGACCCCCCCATTGGAAACTGTATTTGGAAATCCAGTTTGGGGATGCATCCTTCCATCCTAGAGAGGTTGTTTTGACTCTAGATAGTCTAGATTTGGAAGATTGATAGAACAGATAGAGCTTCTTCATTAACGATTTTATGTTATCCTGATCAAGATCCACAAAGATGGATTGTTCATTCACACATTATATATTTATTAATGTAGTTTGATTTGGTAGTCTAATCCCTTTTATTATGAGAGAGAAAGTGTGATCCCTTAAAAGATAGAAGAGTGCATCTAAAGCTATGAAAAAAAGAGGGGGAGAAAAAGGGAAGCCTTGATAGATAGATCTTTCTAAGGAGATTTTTTCAAAAAGTGTGTCATTCACATCAATTTGAGTTGTAGCATCTTTTAGGAGTGTGTCTACCATGCCACAAATTTTTCCAGAAAAGCCAAAGGATTGAAAGATGGTCCTTAAAAACACCCATTCCACCCTATCATAAGCTTTTTCAAAATCCAGTAGGAGAATTGTTGAGTTTTGGTTAAAGTTCTTAGCCCACTCTAAGGCTTCCCAGCTTGTGATTAGATTCTCCAAGATATATATAGACCCTTTATAAATCTTGTTTGATTGTTATTGATAAATTTAGGTAGGATATCAACTAGCCTTGAGGAAATTACTTTGGTTAACACCTTGTAAGACACATTAAGCACGATTATTGGTCTCCGGTTCTTAACCAGGATCTTGTCTCCACCCTCTAGGAGGAACTTGATTATTCCTCTATTTATACTTTCACCTAATGATCCTCTATCCAGGGCTTCCATATAAACTTGCATAAGATCATCACACACCTAGTCTGAAAAGACTTTATAGAATTCCATTGGTAGACCATCCCATCTAGGGGACTTATCGTTACTCATAGACATCACCGCATTTACTATTTCATCCTTGGTAATGTCAGCATCAATCAAGACAAAGTCTTCCTCCCCAATTTTCTTCAGGATAAGTTCCTTAATGATGGTCCTAGACGATTGACCCCCTTCATTCTAGTCTTCAAAAGTAAAGAGTTCTTTAAAGAACGCATGGAATTGAGCCTTGAGATTTCCTCTTGGGAAGTGCATAATTGAGTACCATCCCAAATTTGACCCACCTTCTCCCTTACATTCTTTTCTTTCAGGTAATTGAAGAACTTCGACCCCTTATCCCCACAGTTGTTCCAATTTAACTTTTCCCTAACCTTTTTCCCTTTTATCTTATGGGCCCGAATCCTTCTCAGGTTATCTTTGGCCGCAATTAGTGTTTCACATAGCTCCACATCATCTAGGCTACCTTACAGCCTTGTTTCAACCTCTAGCAGGCAGTCTTACAGATCCTTTTCCTCTTTTCTATTATCTAGAGCCCACTTCTTACCAGTCACTTGGAATAGGGCTCTCCAACCATCCATTTTAGCATTCCACCTCTCAATGGCAGATGCATCTTCCATCACCCACTTATTTATCTCCTTGAGGGAGGCAATTGCCTCTTGGCAGTTAACATCCTTTAAAAGGTGAGTATTTAGTAAGAACCCACCTTTCTTTCTTGGTTCAACTATATTATTAAGACAAGGCAGAAGATTAGCCCTGATAGGATGGCAATCAAAGAGAGTGTAGGGATACACCTAGACCTTGATACCTTCCTCATTCAAACAATAGTTGAATTAGTCTTTGTTTGCATAAATCCTATCCAACCTACAATAAATCCGGTTTCCCCCTTTTCGGGCATTACAGAAAGTGAACCATACAACATTTCACTCTCTTGTTGCCTTGCATGGGATCTATCAGCCTTAGCTTACTCTTAAGCCTTAACCAAAAAAAAAAATTGTTGCCTTTCCAAGCCATGTCAATTCCTCCCCAATTGTCCTCATTCTATTCTACCATGTTAAAATTGCCATCCAAAATCCAGGGGATATCTTATAGCCCAACAAGCCACTGCCATAGTCTGCATCTTTCCCTATGATCATTAGGGGTTTAAACATAACAAATATCAAATAACACCCCATCTCTTTCTAGGGTGACCCACACTACTCTATTACAAGGAGAGGAGCTACTACCAGTGACAAATAGTGCCCACAGATTGGACACCATAATGGAAGCTCCTCCTCTACCCTTATTATGAGAGGTAAATAATTTGGAACCATTCTAGACAAATCTCAAGTTTGTTTCCAAGGTAAATCCCGTGGCTTTGGTTTCCTGAAGCAAAACAAAATCTTTTTTCTTCTCAAGATTAAGGAATCTTCTTAAAATGTATTTTTTGTCAGGGGACTCAAGGCTCCCGACGTTCCAAGATATAAAATTAAGATTCATTTTCATAGACCATAAGTGTGTCACCTTGTTCACCTCTAAACTTCTCAAAGCATTTAGGCAGTTTTCCATCTGTTTCTAGCTTCTTAGAAATTGGGGATTGGATCACAATATTGGTTTTATTTTATTTTATCTTTAGATAATCCCAGTTTCTTCCTCCTCCCATAGGAATTCTACACTTTCTTGGCCTACCTAGCCCTACCTTAGGCTTCAGAGGTTGGGCATCCCGCCCCTCACTACCACCCTCCTCAGTTTTGCACCCTTTGATTATGGTTAGTTCCTCATTAGAATTTAATTTCTCATTATTGTTCATAATGTTATTCTTGCTAGAAAGGATTTCATCCTTTCGAGTTTCAATTGTATTAGAGTTATAGGTATTATCCCCCCATTGTCCTTATTGAAAATTACTTCAGGACTTTGAGCACTATTGGTAAAGTTACAACTAGGGGTCAGATTGGGGTTATTAACTTGTTTGTGGGAATCAAAAGATGCCTCCTCTATTATGGTTGAACCAACCTCAAGGGTCGAGTTGGGTCAAGCCTCATCCACCTGAGAATCACTTGAGTTTCGGGTATTGTTGTTCATTAGCAACATTTAGGGTTGGACTATCATTAGGAATTTGAAAGGTTGGTCTAATGGAAGTCCCAGGAGTGCCTTACTTTTCAGAGCCCTTAGCCAAATTTAGAGGGGCATCTTCCCTTCTCATAGGAAAGCTTCTAGCCCTAGTCTCATCCTTAGTAGGCTTAACCATCTCAAATCAAAATTGATCGGGGGGTTTGTAGATATGATAATGAGAGACATTAGGGGACAATTATAGCCATATCTATTTTCTAGGTTGTCTTTAATATTTTGTCTAATTTCTTTCATGGCTAACTACTAAGCATTCAATTTATCAACCAACCCAAGGTTTTTAGAAATGTAATGAGCAAGATACTGGGATGAAGTTTCACCCCCATCTTTGAAGGGCTTCTCACTTTCACTTCCCTCTTACGCAAGGACTGTGAAGGGGTTATTTAGGTGAACGCCCTCCAAGATGCTCTCAGAGGATGGAGTAGAAACGTGAGGGTTCATGACTTGGGAGACCACGCCATCCCTTTGGTTCAAGGAGGATCGAGTAGCACCTGAGATGGAGGTGGGCTTACAGAGAAAGGTCAACTAGCAAGGTCAATAGGGCCTTTCTCCCCTCCGCTCACTGAAGTAGGAAATGACTGCTCAATCAGAGGTCTTTCAACCAAAGGGTTAAGAGCGCTTTCAGGTTCAAGGGACCCCCAAGCGCTAAATTTATTAACCTTTTTTTTATCAAAGGGCAGTTTTTCTGGATGTGCCCTTCCTTATAGTACATATAGCGCACATTAAGCCCCCTAGAATTTCTAAGGGGCACACACACTAAGAGTCATCTTCTTTTATTATAGTGTTCTTAGGAATATCAAAGCCAGGGTTTAAGAAGACTAATGTTTGTGCGTCCAAATGCGGCAGGGTGGCCTTAGCTTCATCAATACACACGACAGTGCCAATAGGGGCAAAAATTTAAGGAATAGTTTTCTAAAATTTGGGGTGCAAGTTTTTTAGAACAACCCACCTAGGGTAGGAAAGCACTAGAAATTATTCCACAATGGCCACTGACGACCAAGGAAGGGCCCTAAACACACATCGTCCTAGATTCCAATAGGGTCACTCCAAGAATTTTGTTTGCATGACCTTATTTGCCAAGAATATGACGAAAAAGCCATGCTAAATCATCCTACATAACCCAACTTGAATCCTAAACTTATTTGCCGAAATTTTAGCAAACCAGGTATCAATAAACTTCCTTGCCAAAATTCTATTCATATCAATAGTAGCAAAACAAAATTGTAGTCTTTTAATCTATTTATTTCTTTAGAGATTACACCTTTTAATTTAGGATTCAGAGAAATGAATAAGTCCTTAGGGGGATCAAAGGGTGAATTACCTTTTGATGCTCCATTACCATAGAGTCCTTCAATGAGAAATTTCACTTTTGCAAGGATCACCACTCCACCGTCGGTAAGGGATTCCTTGAAAGTTTTTTGAACATTAACTAGAGGGTGATTTGAATTGATAGCATTACCCTCGCATGGTTTAGGGCTATGTAATTCCATACCCCCCTCCATAAATGGAAGGAGGGAGCAAAGCCACCCATAGCCCCAAACCCAAAGAGCGAGAAAATCAAAATACAACAAACACACATGCGAACCAAAAGCACTTAGGAAAGCGAGAACCTAATAATAAATGAAGGGATAGAGGGTACCCACAGGATTAACAAACTTGGGTGGAGGAGCACACATTATCCCCCATAAAGGGTTGCCACGTTTGCGCTCGTACATCGTTGAAACCCTCTTGCAATCTTCCTCCTACCCTGATCAATCCTTTGTTCTGAAAAAAACTTATTGTCTTCTCGATTATTAACTATTATTGATAATGCATATAGTAATATGACATTATATACATATATTATAAAATATTTATTAATATATTATAATAAGTGTAATATATTTTAACTCATATCAGTAAAGATCTATTATTGTATTAATAATATGAAATATAGTTTGAGAATATTAATTATTACATAATATTTTTTTATTATTATTAACTAGTAGCGAATATAGTATATAGCATTATATAAATATATCATAAAATAATCATTCATATACTGTAACAAATATAGTATATTATAATAAATATTAACAATAATATTAGTTGTTTACATGTAAAGATTGCTGACCTCAACGTCTGACCAATTAAATATTGCCTTGGGTTTTCTCCTTTCCTTGCTATCATCCTGGGCTTCACCAGAGTTTACAAGTCTTGAAATGTCCACGTGTCACCAGCTTGCTATCTCGCTGAGATTTGGAGGATAATGATCAATGACTGTCAACTTGTGGGGAGTGGTCCAGATTTACCCCGTATAGTTCAACCTATGCACCAAAAAACCATTTTAGTAACTTGATTTTTAATGTGCCTAAAGTCATCATGAAAAATTCATGAGGGTGGAAGGACCACTGAAAACAAGAAAGAATACGAAAAGATGATACAAAACAAAAAAGAGAAATATGTGAGCACTAGAAGGCTAGAGCTAATTGCCCTTGGAAAGAACAACCCCAAGAAAATTTGGAAGGAGCTACAACAAAAAAGAAAGCAAGTGGGAAAAAATATCACAAGCTCTCAATGGCTGGAATATGCAAAGGTATTGTATGAGCGGGAACAAGATAAACATAGACCTACTACAATCAAGGCTCCCACTAAACTTTTCACCATCGATGACATCAATCAAGGCATAAAAAGGTTGGCTGGGGGAAAAGCGCGGGATATTGATGGGCTGCAAGCTGAATTCTTAAAATGGGGCATTGAGGTCCTTGCACCTTGTATCAAGGGCATCTTCAATAGGGTTATTCAAGAGGGCTTTCCAGAAGGGTGGAAAACTAGCGTTGTTATTCCCTTATACAAAAGCGGGGACATAAATAACCCATCAAACTACCACACTATTATGATTAATCCACTTCTTGGAAAAAAATTCGGAAGCATGATTGAGCACAAAATTAGTTGTTGGGCCGAGAAAGAGGGCAAAAGAGAAGAGGGTCAGGTTGGTTTTAGAACGAAACACTCCACTATTGATCATGGTATTACTCTCAGATTTTTGATTGAAAAAATATGGAATGTGCAAGGGGAGGAGGCCTTTTGCTACTTTGTTGACTTTAAAAAATCCTTTGACACTATGTCGTGGGACAAGTTGTGGATTAGAATGGAGGAACTGGGAGTTTCGAAGGTGCTTAGGGTGGCTGTTCATAGGCTGTATGAACAGGTCAGAGCTAAAATCAGAACAAACGAAGGTATGTTTGAGTGCTTTGGCAGCGACATTGGGGTCAAGCAAGGGTGCCCGCTTTCCCCAACTCTATTTGGGCTTTACATTGACAAGCTGGAAGAGTGGCTAGACAATGGGGGTGGGGAAGGTATTCAATTGGTCAATTATGTTATAAAATTTCTCTTGTATGTCGATGATCTTATTCTGATCGCTAAATCAACACATGAACTCAAAAAACATTTGAAAGCTCTTGAATCCTTTTGTCAAGAAGTTGGGATGCAAGTGAACACTAGTAAAACTAAAATAATGATCTTCTCTTTACGAAGGAAAAAAATACAAATTAGCTTTATCTTCGAAGGCAATCCGTTGGAAATTGTTGATGAATACAAATACCTGGGTCTAGACTTTCACCACAAGCTCAGTTGGGAAACTTATAGAGAAAAAAGGATCCAAGGGGGTTGGAAAGCGCTTTACTCTCTACAAAACAGATGTAGAAATGCTGAATTATGGGATTGAAAAACCAAGAGGATGTTGTTTGGCTTACTTGTGACCCCGGTGGTTTTATATGGGTGTGAAATTTGGGGCAACAGCATGTCAGATCAAAAATGGAGGCAAGTGAAAATAATTCAAAAGCATCTAATTGTTAGTAGCCTTAAGCTCAAAACTACAATACCTTATGAGATTTTATTAGCGGAGATAGGCACCTTCCCCTTGGAAGCTTTTGTGATGATTAGGCTACTAAGTTACCTGCAAAAGGTGCAAAACATGGAGAACCACCATTGGCCTAAATTGATTGTAGAAGAAAAGCTGGATAGAAGAAAGAATACTTGGATGAAACAAAACAAAAAGTGGATGGAAAAATGGGGTGTGAAAATGCAAGATTGTCCAAGTACAAATGAAGAAATAAAAAAATATGCGAAGCAAAAATTCAAAAATGCTATATGGACAAAACAATCAGGGCGAAAGAAAGACTACTATATCAAAGAATTTAACCCCAAGGGGGACCATGAAGAAAAGGCCTATATAGGAGCGAATATTAAATGGAGAGAAAAGATGTTGATAGCTCAACTCCAGACTAGCTCACATCATCTTAGATGTGAAATGGGCAGATGGTTGGTTCCTAAAGAAGAGTGGCAAGAAAGAATATGTCGATTTTGCAACATGGGATTGGTGGAGACAGAATGGCATTTTGTTATGTAGTGCTCAGCGTATAATGATATTCGGGCCAGCTATGCAGACACCTTACAAGTTAATAATTTAAATACCCTTGTTTGAGGAGGAAAGGTTGGCCAAATCAGCAAACTACATCATCAAAATTCACTGTTGTAGGGTTGACCTCGAGCGAAGAACTCAAATTGTTTAGGGTATCCCCTTTTTGGTGGCGGCCTTGTGCTATTCTTGGGTCCCATAGGCTGTTGTGGTCTCGTGGATGTAATTAAAATCTTTCATCATCATCAATGCACCAAATGAGGCCGCATAGTAGTCGTGCACTATCCGTCGCAACATCTGCATCTCCAAAAGATTCCCTAGGGGCTGGTGAGAACCGCTAGGATTCAATTGCCGAGATTAATCATGACCCTCAAATCTTGGGCCCACCAAAATTACTGCTTCTTAGACTATCAAGTCCCACCAAAGCGATGGGACACATGACATGTACACGTTATCCATCACATAATTTTGTGGCATCAAATTTTTAGGCTGGGGTAGCGCAAAATGGTTAGATTTAATCTACAGGATCAAGACGCTTCTTTAAATAGTTTTAAAAGAACATGACCTAAATTGTGACTTAAAAAAAAAAACTCCCTAGGTGGATGCATGTTTGACTTTGGCATTTAGAAGAATTTTTTTAACTCGGCCTAAAGTATGGATAAAAAGCATAAATATTTCATCCCACTCGAACTTAAGACATCAGGCCAAATATTTAAAAGGTATGCAAACAAATATTACTAGGAAGATGGGGCCAACCAAAGACATTGTTTAATGGCATAAGTCGTGACTAAGATGACTAGGCAAAAGCAAAACATGGTAAATGAAAAAATAGAAGAGTATTAGGGATTCTTTTACACTTAAGGGTTTTAAGAGTGTTTTAATCCTAAGACTGAACCCCGACAATACAAAAATAAAAACCGTATACTTTTGAGGACTAAAATTTTGAAATGCAAGGACCAAAATTTTGAAATGCAATCCTAGAATTGGGAAGATTTTCAAAGTTACCCCACATGTGAGGGAAGTTTTTCTTGTGCTAATTAGGGTTTTCAAACAAGTAAGTAAATCAACATTATTAGTTAAATTGAAGAAAAATTTAGTGCGCAGGGAAGATTGTTGTTAGCTCAAAACCATAAAATAGTGAAGAATTAAGACCATATGTTGCTGAATTTTTCTGACACCCTTAGTTGGGTAGGTATTTTATAAAACCCTAGTTAGCAATATAAACCTTAGCTTCTGGCTATTTTGCAGGAGCAAAAGATTAGTCCCATTATAGTTCTTTAAAGGCCTCAGCTGTTGCGATAGAATTTAGCCTATGCTAAATTAACAACGACATAAAAAATAAAAAGACTTGACAAAGGACTTTTGCATTCTAAATTTTCTGGATGCATGTCATCATTCTAGGGTATCGTGAAGTGCAGCAAGCCCCTAGCACTGGAGTCCGCAAACCAGAGGATAGTGCAATATGACAAGACGTGTCCACACCACTCAGATAACACAAAATCATTAGCAAGGCGATTAACTAAATAATAACAAAGTATTAAGAGGGAACTTGCTAACAAGAGAAGGGGATGCAAAATATATTGTACATTTATTATAAATGAATAATAAATAATATTGAGAGATTTTATGTTTGGAAAAATGTAGGTAGATAATTTTGCCACGTGTTTGGATAGCGCATGATTTTGAGAATCATACGTTTGTTAGGTTTTGTACATTGCGTGATTGACAAAGAGATAGTTGATGAGAATAATTTTAGAATTCGACAATGAATACTATATATAATGATAGAGTTTTAAGAGTGATCAGTTTGTTGTATTTCTTGGATGTTGTAAGTAATAGAGAAATTAGTTTATTTTCATTTTATTTTTTTACCTAAACAAGTGTCATTGGATTGTTGTTTTGGGATGATGCTAGGTCTAATTCTACGTTTGAAAGAGTGCGGTAGTGACACGTGTACGTTGCAATGTGTGTGTGACTAGGTCATGTATGAAGACCAATGCGATAATATTTAACTATGGACTAAAATCTATCTATGATTAATAGTTGTCTGATTATGTTGCAAATCAGTTTCTCGTGTACAGATGATAGTTATCATTGAATCACAACTTTTCCATAGTGCTTTCTCTTCCTCTTTGTTGCAAAATGTGTGGTACTAACATGTGTATATATGGTAGAGCGCATGTCACTCTAGCATGTATGAAGACCAATGGAGTAATATTTCATTCTTGATTTAAATATACTGAAATATATGTTTGGATTAGTATTAATGACAAGGGTATTAAATGTATGTCCACAAGGGTTAAAAAAAGATTGTGGACGATAAATATGAAATGATACAATTAATATAGCAACTATTGAGAAATGTAATTAAATAGTTTGAAAATGTTGCAAAGGAAAATAGTCATAAGTTAATATTGGGAAAATAAAAGCATGTAATGTAAGGTGCATTGTACTAGTCCAATAATAATATTTGGTATGAAAACAAGACAACAATAAGTGTTTGAGTCTAGAAACAAAATTTTGTTGCACACATATGGGTGAATCCACAAAAGTGGTTTACAATTTGAGTGAGGAAGGAAAAGTTGCAAAAAATGACCCCATGCAAAAAAAAATGGTTTTTGGGGGTTCGAACAAACTTCTGGTCTCACATTTCCCAAAAGAATAAGCAAAAAAAATGCTTATGGAAAAGGGGTTCGAATGAACCCTGGTTCGAGTGAATCCCCCTTTTCCCCCATTCTCCCATCTTGACACCAAAAATATCCAAAATTTTGCCCTTCAAAGCTCGGGTTGAGGATAAAAATGGAGGAGACTTCACATACCCAATTATATGATGGTAGTCCTCAAAACGAGCTATCCAATGAATATAATTTTAATATATTTTGGTTTTATTATGAATTTTATTTTTTAGTTTGATTAAACATATGTTTTTCACTGAAAATCAAGCTCTCTATTTTGCACATGTGGAAAAATAGAATATTATCAAAATAAAATTCGAAAAAATATGTTTGTGCTAGGTATTGATGTCCTTGATCCAGTAAATAAATAAATTTGAATTTTGATACATACAGAAAAAGTTATGTTGTATACGGTCTGCCTATGTCTGAATTGTAATTGGTTTGACTTCAAAACTTGATTAAGGAAAAAATATTCAATTAAAAACTATAAAACCAAATGAAAGTGCTAGATATCATAGTTACAAATCTAAATTCAAAAAAATTAGAATTTTATCCTTCATACAAAAAACGTTATATTGTATACGGTGAGTGTCACTCCTTAAAAATGTTGTTTTTTTTAAAACTAGTTTTTGAAGGAGATGGAAAAATAAGTGCAATCTGATTCCAAAAAAATTGAAAAAAATATATTTAGAATCTATGGACAAAATGTCACAAATCACTAATTTTCACCATCTTCAATTTCCTCACGGTTTAGCCGCTATAGGAGCCCGAAAGTGAAGATTTACTTAAAAAAAATTAGTTCGGTGTCCAGTTTGCCCAAAATTTGTAAACCAGTATTGTGGGATCACCCCTATTCATTTTGTAGCAACATAATATATGAGTGCATCATTTTTTGAAGACTACAATTTACTATAAGTTGAATCTACATGCTTCTATTCTTTGCATGGCTATTAAGGAATTTGTGAAGGCTTTGTAAATGGCATGTTTGTATTCGATGGGTTAGTGGTTTGACAGTGCATTTTCTAGGGTTGTGCATCTTCCAATTGTTCATGTTAAATTAATAATAATCAGTTACTTGATTAGTATCTGTTTAATGTGTCAAAGTTATTGATATTGATATATTTTCCTAATTACTTTATGTAAAGTTCAATGTTGATGTAATAGTAAATAACTATTAATAATAATAGGCATATATCGTAGTGTACTAAATGGATGGGGTTGGAACCATGCGTTGCATATGTTTAAATATGATTGAAACATTGTGTAATCATCATTTGTAGTTTGTTGTGCAAGTTGCAGTTTTAGGGTTTTATATTGAGGAGGTGATCTGCATGGACATGGTGTCACTTTCTTTGGCTCTGTTACTAATTGATTGCATTTGGGCACATTAGGTGAAGCAAATTTTGTTCTTGTTTGTGTGGTGGAGCCTAGTGGCTGGTAAGTATGTACATAGCCTCTAGATTGTTGTTTTATGTAAGAATTTGTGGTTTTGTTGTTTTGTTTGTCTTTTTTTTCTTTTTTTGTGAGTTTCTTTTTAAGTGCTAGTTAGTAGATATTATAAGTTATTTTGTGGAAAAAATTAGCAAGTTTGATGTTTATACAGTCATAGATCTAGGTCAATTATTAGGGTTTCATTGGTTTGTGGTGTAGAGGATTTTAGTGTTGTCAGTGCTAAGTGGTGAATTGAATTTGTGCCTATTGTAATGTGTTGAGAACATGGGCAAAGGCAAAGGAAAAGCCAAGAGCATGAAGCACCAATATAATGATTATTGCATTGGTTCAAAAATATGCCCGTCTTACGTGGAAATTGGAGATATAGAGCTAGGTGATATAGATTTAATGAAATGTGAGATAGGCTTGGGCATATAACAAGTAGGTCAACAATGGAAAGCTATCTGGTGAAATCAAGACTGTTGGAGGTAGCAAAATTTTTGATCTCAGTCTAGTTTGTTAAATTGGTATTAGCTTGTGTTGAGTTCTATGATGATAAGAATAGAAAAATAGTAGGAGGGTCTGGTGAAATAGTGTTTGATTTAAGTACAAAGACTATTGAAAGAGTGTTTGGAATTTCATCATGTGCAAAATATGAATACATTGACCTAAGAAAGGGATTAGCTTTTTTTGATAGGAATAATGGCACATGTCTTGATTTCATGAATAGTCAACTTTTGCTTAATCCTAAGAAAGTGCTACTTAAAATTACAAAGGTGTAGCCAAAAACTGAATTTCAAGAGGATATTAGAGACTATATCACTTTGCTGAAGAGGGTGTATGGTTATTCTCATGCAACAAAATTTGAACCATGAATTTTCCTATATATTATGATATTTTTTGAAGGGGAGAAAATTGATTGGGCAGTTATCATTAGCAATAGCTTACATAAACAGTTAAAGGAAGTTCTGACCACCAAAAAATTCTTCTTTTTTGGTATATTTGCTTGCTTCTCAACAAGTGTATCCTGGCCTCTCATCAAAAGGATATTTACAAGAAGACAAAACAAAAGTATATGAATATCACCCTGAATTAGAGCTGAATTCTAGTAAAAAGAATTTTTGTATAGTGAATGATGCATTTTTGTATACAATAATCTGAGGATTGCAAGCTGATTATTCCAAGAGAATGTCAATTGAGGCAATGAAAGAATTAAATAACTGGGGTAATTGGTATGTTCAATTTAAAACATTTTCCTATATTAGAGTAGTAGTGTTTCATAAAGCTCCACTAAAACTGCCAAGGTATCCATTTGATAAAATGCTTCTAATGGAAGTATGCAGGAAAGTGATCAAGGTTCACAAATTTTTTGGTGGCAGATATAAATTAGTTTACTCATTCCTATTAAGATCAGTGTATATTCCCATGGTAGCATACAAAATGCAAAGATTGCTTGCACTGAGTTGAACTTGTATGCAATGGATGTTTACAATGAACCAAGAGATAGATTTGATCCAGTTGGAAAAATTAGCAAGGTTATTGGTTCATTCTATAAATAGGAACTTTCACTAGAAGATCACTGGTGCAATTACCAAGATAAATATGAAGTAAGAATCAAAGATTTTTGTAGATTGATAGTAGATATGATTAGACCTTACAATGTGGGGAGGTTATCGAAAGAATTAAAGGACACTGGTGAAGTTCTAGATTCAGAGTACTATTCCCAAAATGTATCTAGGGAAGGAATTTCTAATGTTGATTGTTCTATTGTGGAGAATACAAGTATCAAAGATAGAGCAGTCAGAGTTCTAGAATTGTCAAAGAAGTGGATTGAAATTTATTTTGTAATGATGAAATTTCTAGAAGTTGTAGAAGAAGAACTAAAAGAAAACAAGAGAAAATCTCAATGGCATGATACTATGTACAATCAAAATGTTGTTTTTGTGCATAGTGGATTGACAAAGTATAGGAAGATAGAACCAGTCATATTGGAAATCAGTGAAGATGAGGATGAGGAAGAGTTTCACCTGAAAATAAGAAAAGGAAGAGAATTTTTTTGTGGGAGCAATTCATTTTTAGCTTTGTCGTTTGCAAAGTTTTGTTTAGCTAATGAGTTTTGTTTTCATGCAAATGATGTTTATAAACAATTTTGTAGTTTTTTTTTGTGATTTTGCACTGTTGCTGGGGTTTTATTTTCTAAGATTGTCTATTGTTGTTTATGTTTTAGATGAGGTTGGTACTCTAAAGCTCATGAGCAAGAACAACGTCGCATAGAAAATGAGACAATCCTTGACAAAAATTCCTCTATAACATAATATAAAGTTTGTAGCACAAATGCAAGAACAATAATGTAGAGACAGAAGAGGATGAGGGTTTAGAGGTTTCAAGCACCAAACTAATAATGGATTTGTTACAGAATAAAGGAAATACTACCTATCTAGGATGTTTGATATTGAGTATCAAAAAGAAGAGACACATATATGTATTGGAAGAGAAAATAGATAATGGAATCGATGTTGCCACTTTGGAATTGGAAAGACTATGATTGAAAATTTTGAGAAAGTTGTCATGTATTAGAATAGACAAGGTGGGAAAAAGAACAACAACAAATTCTATCCCAAAAGTGGAAAAGGCTGAGTTCTAGATGAGGGTAGAAGATTATCAATTGGGAGAACTAGATTTGGGAAGTCAAACAAGAGAAGGAGAGAAGAAGTTGTTGGAAAATACCATAAGTATCATTCTAAAAATAATGGAGAAAGACAAGAGAACAAAGAAAGATATAGGCATCAACTATTGAACTTGTCAACAGTTTTGAATAGGCGTGAGGGTATAGAATATGTTATGAGCATTATGGAAGCTGAAATTGCAAAATCGAAAGAAGAAAATAAAGCATTGCAACATAATTGCAAGAGTGGAGGAGGGTTGATTATAGAAAGGGAGAGACTTGCAAAAGATATATTGTGTCAGGAAAAAGATATGTTGAGAGTTCAGAATAAGAAGTTGAAAGAAGAAATTGTTAAAATGAGATAGGTAGATAAAAGTATACAAAGTGATAGACCTGAAAAATCTTTTAAAATTGTTCTGAAAATGTTGGAGTATAGGTTAACTTGTAATCTTAGTGATATTGAAAAAGTATTGGACAATTAAAGAAGATTAAGGGACAGATTGACAAATCACATAGCAAGGGGAAATAAGTTAAAGTTTTTGCATCTAAATTGGTATAAGCAAATACCTTTGTTGAAACTAGTGCTAAAGCTTGGAAACTTGGATCATGCCATAGTTGAAGTCGTTTCAGATATTGTTGCAAGATGTGATTTGTTAGACATTGCTGTTCTATATCATATTTTTTTTGGAAATGGATGTCTGATCAGCTAAATTCATTTGAACAAATGGAAGCTTTTAGTATGCCTCTGATAAGGAGCAAATGGTGACTTGAAAACATGTTCTAAGTGGAGAGCTAATTTCTATGAAAATATTGGTTGCATGACTAGGGAAATGAATATTAATAAGGATTTGGATATGGATATTTTGAATTATAATGTAGGAAGTCTTTGCAAGATTGAGTATGACATGAATGCGTTTATTCTTATAGTAGAAAACTTATTAGGGGAGGATTATATGCATCACATGACAAAAGTAAATCGATTTGTGGGTTGCAGATGAGAATTGCAAATCTTTGTGTTTTAGAAGAATGAATTATGAATGATATCAAATTAATGTTTAAAACATAGTGTAACAAAAATTTGTTGTTACTTACTGTGGACAAAAAGAGAAATGCATACCTTGACATATTGTTGTGATACTTTCAAGTGTATATTGTTGTAGTGTTGCTTGCACAGTGTCAATGTTTTCCTTCTTGAACATTATTATTATGCTCATATTTGCATAAGTTTTTTTCTTGGATTGATTTTCTTATAGATAATTTTATCAGTTATCGCTACTATAATTGTGTTAGATTGTGTATGTCAAGAGAACTGGTCTTGCTAAATTTATATCGTGCATATAGATATACAAATATCATATATAAACAAATCATTTAATTCAGATATACAAAGATCAGATATAAACAAATCATTCAATTAGGATAATTAGTCCCAATAGAATTGAACATAGTTATTTCAATAGTATCCGAGGAATTTCCATTGAATACAATGCTATTATTAAAATCAAATATAGAAGTTATTGAAAATCATTTAATTAAAGATATAAAAAACAAGAGATATAATTATGAGAGAACATAGATAAAGGTCCAGACCGATAAAACAATAAAAGAGCAATAAAGTGCACATTTTTTTGTATTCAATATCATGAACATTTGGTTGTGACATATAATATCATTTAATGTATATGAACAATTTAATGGAACATAGAGATCATATGATAATATATTTTCAATAGATGTGGTATATATTCTTATAGTATATTATATACTTGATTGTATGAGCAAATAAACTTATTTGAAATAGAGGAGTATGTAGTACTAAATATTGTAACACATATAAATTACTTTGTACCAATTCATGGATATAAAGAAGATAATATAATAAAATACAATAATATTGTGATAAAAGGGAACTACTATTACTTTAAAAAATGAAAAGTTTACAAAATAAGTTTTAAGCTAACAAAATTTGGTAGAAAACCATTGCTTGATGTGATACAAATTTAACAAGGAGAAAGCTACCTTTGTGCCTGTAGAAGGTATACAGTGCAAAAAATGATTGAGGCAAAACCTATTTTTTCAAAAAACCAACAGTTACATTGTTTCCCTACGAGGCTAGTAGCTTTTAGGAGGTTTACATATCCAGAACGATTATTTTCTAGCTCAATTTAAAATTGTCAAGATATTGAAGCTACTGCAGAGCAAAGAATATTTGGGATTTTTTAATCAAGTATTCTTTGTAGGTTGTTTCGTAGACCTCTAGAAGCAACCTCTGAATCATTTCCTTTTGCAAAGTACACTGCACAGTGTTATAGTTTTTTATTATTATAATGCATTTTAGGAAATGATTGAAATTGAACACTTCTTTGTCACAATTAGTACAGTGGGCATTGTTGTCTATAGTGATTGAAGAAATTGATATTACCTGTTCACACAGTGAATAGGTTGGCTAAAAGGGAATCAAAAAAGCATTGGCAATTTTCAATTTGCCATAGACCTAAGAGGGGAACACATGCTATAAGATATATTTAATAAAAAAACCAATAAACATAACTTGCAATCGATCAAAAAATGATTAAGCATACCTGATATGTACTAGTCAACAATGTTTGTAGACATATCATAATGCTAACAACATTAAGGGGAGATAAGAAAGTGGATTGGCATGTTTGCAAAACACCAGGTTTGCCATCAATGCATCTTGCAATGTTCTTTAGCAAGACCATATGGCTCTTACTATCTTATAGAAGTTCTAATTTTGTAAAACGATTTGCATATTGAGAGGGTATTTGTAATTATGATCATGTCCACAAGGAAACTATTAGTTTAGTATTTTAAAAAATGTGTTACGATATATAAAATTGGAAGAAACTCATTTCCAATAACCTATGTCTATTTCTTACCTTTGCTTTATCTAAGGGTGTCTCACCGTCTCTGATATCCAATATTAGTTGGAAGCGTGTCTTCCTACATCCATAAACAACTACACCTATATTTCCAAAAATGTATTTTTCTGTGTTATTCAACAATATTTTTATTGTAGTACTAGATATGAAGTCATATCGCTCATAGACTCCAGCGATTCTCTCTATAATAATGGACTCATCTAGGATCAATATACATTCACAGTCATCATGATCATAGGGTGACTTTGGGCCAAGCCTATATCCTATTATGCAAATACTTGTACTTGGGCATATTTTATCTTCATGCTTTTTCAATGCATTTCCCATTACATTTATTATTATTATCATTTCTCCTTTTGAGTCAGCTAGGTCGCCACACAAAATTTGTTTTGTGTTTTTTCCTTTGTCCAGTATCATTTTGTATGTGACAAGCACATATGCCTCAAAAACTTATCTTATTTTCCATGCATTCAAATCACCTATGGATACTTTTTTATCAATTTATGTGTGAACTAAAGGAAATAGGGTCCCTTCATCCTATTGGGGAGATGGAACACCAAAAGAGGGGCTGTGGATTCCTCTTTTTCCTATTTCACTCTAGTTCATTCACGGAAACCCTAGAGATATCAACCTAGTGATTGAGTTAGGAGAAGATATACGATGTAAGGCATCCTTGGGTGTGATTAAACAAAAAATGGGGTTCATCACTTAGCAAGGATTAGAAAGAAGGAAATGAAAATGAAATGCAAATCTAGCTATGTAACCTAGGAAATGAAACTTAAAATCATAATGATAAACTGAGAATGAACATAGGTGCACCTGGAAAACTGGAGATGCCTAAAACAAGGTTTGTAATCTCAAAATTATGACTTTTGATGCACATTGGGACTCATATGCTAGGTTGGGTGATTTAGTCCTAGTTTAGCGTTTCGAGCTGAACTTGGAATATGCAACTGGTAAACCAAGATCTATACGACCAAGGTGGTGATTTAGTCCCAATATAAGGGTTTGGTTGAAACTCTGGTATCCTCTAATGATCTTTTGTAGCTTCTCTCTTGTCTAATCTCCGAGTCTGAAAGCTTGAATTTTGGCCTGTAAGTGACTTTCTGTGAAGATGCCAACTTTGACAACTTTCTTTAATATTGCAACTTAGTCTTCAAAGGATCTTCAAGTCCAAAACACCTAGATCTGTAATCACACATGTAGAGGAGAGAAAAATATTGTTTTGTTAGTGGATAGGGGTTTACCTTGGTCAAACCTCATTTTGGTAATCAAACCTTGAAATAAAATAGAATATAATGAAGGAATGATGAATGAACAAATATGCAATATTGCAACTCACCAAACCCTTGTAACAAAGGCTACAATCTTGTATGAAATGTATAGCATGAATGTAGATCTTGACACTTGATTGAATGCTCTGAATCTTGACTTGAATGCTTGCTTGAATCATAAACACCTACATCACAAATGTTAGCTCAAAAACACACATGATGCATGATGACTTTGACATGATGCTTGAATCTTGAATGTAGCTCCAAAATGCTTGATAATTAGCTCTTGAATACTTTTGATCTCATAAAATTGCTATAGGAATGCTTTCATCAACCTACTAGGAGAAAATATGTAAAATAACCTTGTATTTATACTTGTTTATGCCAAATTTCCCGATATTACAATACCACAATCCCACATCAGATCTAGGAGAATAAAATCCCGCCAAGAATTGAATTCAAAATAGGTCCAAGCTAAAGTGAGGCTCATACACCAGTTGGGGCGTATGAGTCCTAGTAGCCTAGGCTTGGGACACAAATTTCAAGAAATGTTTAGTTCTATGTGAAATTCAAGTTCATACCTTGAAACTTAAGTGGGACCCATACGCCTAAGGTGGCTTATGAGTCCTAGTTCACTAAATTTGGAACACACAACCCAAAAAAATTAAATTATGATTGGTCATTAGTTAAGTGTTAGGATTATCCTTGGAAAGATGCATTAAATAAGGTTTGTGGATGCAAAATAGGACCAAATAAGGCATAAAGAAGCCCAATTTGAGTAGGGAGGGCCCAAAAAAGTGTGAAAATGTAGAGGTATACATATTTCTACACTAAATTTAGCCCCCACTTTAGTGAGAGGAGGAAATTTCTTCAAACTCACACTAAAGTAGACAAACTCACATCAAGAGGGGTCGAAATGTACCAATGCTAGTGAGATAGAATGAAAATGACCAAGAGGGTTGTATAAGCCCCCAGGATCAAGATCCTATGGAAAAACAACATAGGCACAAAAGAATACACATGTGAATAATGTATGAAGCAGGAACAAGGCACAAGCATACACTACCAAAGACAAAAAGAAGAAAGAAAAATAAAAACAAAAGAGGTGGATCAAGCCTCGACTATTTTTCCAACACGATGTGGATCGGATCTAAACTATTTGTCCAAGAAATATTTACAAGTGGAACATAATTTCTACTATGAAAACTAAACAAATGCTCACAAGGGCTAGTGGAACCTTAGGGCGTCCACTAGGTGAGCCCCCAGTGAGACACATACACACATGACTGGTATGTGCTCACATAAATAAGCAAGTGGCTATGAGAAAGTCATGCCTAGGTTTTTCTCCCATACGCTAACTATACCAAAGCTATACCTCTTGATAAATTTGATAAGGCACCACACAACACAAACAAGAGAATCCATGAGGCAAACAAATATTTGTATGCTTGACACCCATGAAAAAACAAGATGGCTCCAGAGGCAAGCAAAGTGTGTTATGCAAGGTGGCCATATAAGAGCTATTATAAATGCAAAATAGTGTAAGGTACGTTCAAAGGAGTTTTTATTAGTTCATGTAAGGTTTTAACTTAGGGAAAATTGTGCCTAATGTCTCTGAGAGAGGACCAATCGAAGAATAGAAGATTCATAACTTAGGGGATGCAGTGTGTCGCATCAAGCCACTAAGAGGAATATAATATGCTAAGAGATATCACACTCTTGAGGGACATCACACCCAATGTCACCACAAAGAAAAAGATGCATCACATGAAGTAAAAAGACTACACCATGAAACATGAGAAATGCAAAAGAATAATGCCAATGTATGTTCCCACTGTAAAGAAATTGCTAAACACCATGTTATGAGCAATTACTTTAAAGTAGAAAATGATAAATGCTAAAAAGAAAGAGGATATGAGAGCTTATTTGGAAAGCCTTATGCCAAGTCATATGTTTCCAAATTAAGCTACGTCATAAAAAAGGGTTGCCCCCAAAATGAAATCCCAAAAAAAAACACATAAGGGATCCATGGATTTGTGGTCAGTTTGTCTTTGCTACAATGTTTTTAGAGAGCTTGATACTGTCATCATTCCCCAAATACTCATGGAACAAGAAGAATGACACAAAGAGAGCGAAACAAAGAAAAACTTTTGGGTCAACACGAAAGAGACCTAGACGTTTCAATGCCTTGTGTCATCCCCAAAAGAAACACACAAGACAAAGAAAAAGATAAAGGAAAATATTTTGGGTCAACATGGAAGAGACCTGAATGTCTCAATGCCTTGCGTCATCCCCAAAAGGAAAATACAAGAAAAATAAAAGATAAAGGTTTATGACATAGATAAGAATGTAGATACAAGTAGAGGAATGTCACAAAGAGATGAATACACCCAACAAAATGATATGGGAGATCACATTATGCACATGCAATCACAGAAAAGAACATGAAAAATAAAATAAAGGCAAGACTAGTAAGGCACATGTGAGTCAACCTATGAGTAGGTCATTCACATCCCAATCTTGTTCATCATATACAAAAGGTGGACAACTAGCCAAAGGGACAATAGCAAGTGCCAAACTAGGGTCATTACCAAGTTCAACACTCTTTCTAGGAGAGTTATCATTTAAGCTCATAGAAGAGGAAAATAATGTATTCAATTCGTTATGCACTTCCTCATCAATTTTAGCAATTTCATCATCATCGTCTATGTTAATCACAATAGGAGGTCAAATGATAATGTCTAAAGATGATTTAACTCTTATTATGGTTGTGATATAGGATCTTTTTGTTGTGGTAAAGAAAGAGTCCTTGTGTATTGCTTCGCTTAAGTTTGGATGTTGGTTTTCTTTGTTGCTCTCTTCATTTAATCTTCAAGCAATGGCACGACATCTACGCCTACTCTGTCTAGCATTTCTATTTCATTTGGTACAGTTTTCAAGTTGTCTTTGTGTAGGAGAAGATCTATCAACCATAGGTTTCTTTTCTTCCCTAAGGGGAGGAATGAAAGGAACCATGGGAGGTTGTTCAACCACTTTCTCTTTAGCTTTGTAAACTTGTTTTTATCTTAGGAAGCATGATGGGATTATTTTGGTTGTCTCTTGGTTGTTTGTAGGAGATAGGCAAAGGATTTGTCTTAGGTTGGTCTTGGTTATTTGGAATTTATTTTGGTTCAATCATAGTTTCATCAAGGATATGTGGCTCAATAATGGGTTGAGGCATGTTTCTAAGGGATAGTTTTTCTTTGCATTTTACCTTAAAATTTTGATAGGATTTGAAAAAGAAGTCCTCACGAGGTTTAATAGGTTCCATAGGATCGGTCCAAAAGAAATAAAATGAAAAATTCCCATGGGAAGACACATGATTAAATCCACTATGGTGCACAATAAAGCTTTCATTGTTAAAGGGAAACTTTAAACATTTATGTACGAACGATGGGACGACTTCCATGGAGCGTAGCCATGGCTGACCAAGCTTCACACGAAATAGATCCGATTTCGGGATGATGGAGAATGAGACAACTAATTGTTTTAGTCTAAGTTTTAGAGGAAGGGTGATCGATCCCATCGCAAGGCAAGAAAAACCATTATGCATTTTTATCCATGCTTTTAGTTTATCATATTCTCTTGATAGAGTTCACACACAAGTAAGAATTCTTCAGTGATCAAATTCTCTCCATAGATGAGATCAAGTAATATCCCATTAGTGGGCTTATCATTGATTCAACCGGCTATGTAAAGAGGGCCACCAGTATTTCCAATGATATCTTTAGATGAGAAATCAATGTCAAGAGGATTTTTAGTTCAACCCTTACGAGGTTGTGTTTTGATCAATGTAATCATATAATCTATAAGACCTTGTTTATCAATATCCATAGGACCTTGTTCAATAGTATCCATAGGACCTTGTTCAATAATATCCATGGTGTCATCATCTGTGTCAACATTCATCATATCATTCTTCTTAGTTTCACTAGCTTTGACAAATGAAATATTATGATTTGGCATAGGGTTGGTAAATATTTACAAGTTTTGGTCAGGAGGGGCAACAAACTTATTTCCTTGATCATTAACACCTCCAATTTGAAGTCGACTAGAATCAATGAGGTCTTGCACAAGATTTTTAAGATGCTTACAATGTTCTGTGTCATGTCCATTTTGTTGGTGATAATGATAATAGGAATTAGATCTAAAAATCAGAGGTAAAGGCTTATTAGGATTAGGAGTTTTAACGGGAGGTAAGGAAATCATTTTCTATTCTAGAACTAGTAACATTGTGTTATGGAGGGTATCGGGTAAGGGAGTAAATTTTCTAGTTGAATCCCCAAATGTAAAATGATTTGTCTTCTTTATAGTAGCCACTTGGGTATCGACATGTTGAGTTGGTTGAGGGGGATTTAGTTGAAGGAAGCCTTTATTCTATTTCCTAAAAGGTTGGTAATTTTTTTGATTTGTGGATTCAAACTTCTTAGGACGGCTAGAGGTGGGTTTTGTTTCATGACTACTAATTGAGTTTTGATAATCATGAAGGGCAGAACACAAGTGTACAAAAGAAAGAAACTTCATCATGCCAAGATTATCTTGTATCTTAGTTTGCAAGTTCTCAATGGACATTATTTTAAGGTGAGGATTGAGGATCTTTACATCAATTTGGGAATAAAGCATTTGGGAGCATAAAATAAAGTCAATAACCTTTTCATCATCCTTTTGCTTACATCTCATCAAATCAACTAAGGTCATCTTAGGGGTCATGTGCACTTGGAAATGGTTGATAAAGGCCTCAACAAGTTCATTGAATGAACAAATTGATTTATTTGATAATGAGGAAAACCATTCCCAAGTGGTATCTTTCAAGGACCTAGAGAAAATCTTAGCCAAGAGCTTATCCTCAAGGACAAAATCACTACATAAGGCGGTATAAGTGGAAACATGGTTAGAAGGGTCTCCTTTTCCTCCATATTTCTCAAACCTAGGAATCTTTATAGCTTGTGGTATCGGCATTCTCAATATCTCCAAGGATAAGGGATTGATTTTGACATAGTATGATGGTTGGCCATTTTGATTTTGGTTTATGGTGGAAATTTTCTTTCGAAGGGATGAAACATTTTGCAAAAGTTGGTTAAGGATGGCATCATTGGTTGTATTTAGAGATGGCAGTGAATATGGTTGAGGTGTATATGTGTTTGAGGGGGAAGTGAATGGAATGCTTATGGGAGGTAAAGTGGTAGGAGATATGACGTGAGATGCCACAAAGGTACTAGGATTGCTAGTGGAAATACTCAAGGTAGGAAAGACATTACTAGTAGGTTGCATCATTGTGGTAACTTGAGGGTTTGTATAAGTAGGAATGGAGGCAATGGTTGTAGGGGGAGGAATTTGAGTTCCTCCTTGACTTTGGACATTGTTCAAAGGTTGAGCACAACTAGTGGTTGAGGTAAGATGTTTTCCAAAAATCTGAGCTAAGTTACGTGCAAGTTCTATTCCTTGTTCGCTTTCAAGCATGCAATGTATGTTATTTATGGTAGGAATCCTAGTGTTGGAAATGTTTTCAGTTTCAATTGATGTTGTAGGTTTGCTAACTCTTCATGGATTTGGATTATGTTTTCTTGAGGGATACTAGTAACCATTGTTTCAACACTTGTCATGCTACTTGAAGGTAAAGAGTTATTAAGGGTATGGTCCATACCTAGTGAACTAGTGTCAACACTATGAGTGAAAGAGCTAGATAACCCAAGATCCATGATGAGTGTGCTATTGCAGGATGACATGAGTCTTGAACTATGTCTCACTATAGTGTTAGCAATAGGACACCAAGTTGTAAAGCTCATGCAAGGGACAATTGATGAATGCAAGATAAATGCAATGAACACAAGATAAATTATATGATTTTAATTCCAATTCTCATGTTTATGAATGCACTTGAAATGAAACCAAATTAAGCTAGATGCAATGAAATGAATGAAACAAAAACTCAGTAATCTGAAGCAGAGATCTAACAACAATGAATAGAAGCACAGAAACAAGGTTTTTAATGTTGTAAAATGTAGTTTAAGGTCTGATACAAGACTAAATCACCTAGAGGTGCGTATGAGTCCCAATTAGGGTTTTTGAAGGGTTTAAATGTTGAAAACACACAACACAAAATTCCCAAAAATTGGGTAAAATAACCTATATTGGGACTAGATCATTGAGAGAGGCAAATGAGTCCCAGATGAGGGTTTTGACACTAAATTCAACAAATTTTGAGTGAATGTTAAGGTTTATGGTTTGTATGTTGTCTTGAATATGTGAAATTATAGATTTCAAATGAAATTCAATGATGCAAGATACAAAAATGGAACCTATATGCACTTTCACTAAAGCAATGTTTAGGAGCCCTAAATGCAAATTAACTAATGCAAGACCTAATGAAAAGTTAATGTAAGCTAGATGTAGGACTAAGTTGCACTCAAAATAAGAAATAAGATGTCCAAAAGGCAGGTTCACCAAAATGAACTGAAGGAAATAGTATCCCTTCACCCTATTAGGGAGATGGAACACCAAAAGAGGGGGTGTGGATTCCTCTTTTTCCTATTTCTCTATAGTTCAGTCAAGGAAACCCTAAAGATCTCAAAATAGTGATTGAATTAGGAGAAAAGATCTGCTATAAGGTATCCTTGGGTGTGATTAAAAAAAAAAGGGGGTTCACCACTAAGCGAGGCTTAGAAAGAATGAAATGCAAATCTAGCTATATAACCTAGAAAATGAAACTTAAAACTAGAATGATAAACTAAGAATGAATAGAGGGGCACTTGGAAAACTGGAGATGCCTAAAACAAGGTTTGCAATCCTAAAACTATGAATTTTGATGCACACTGGGACTCATAAGCCAGGCTAGGCAATTTAGTCCTAGTTTAGGGTTTTAAGTTGAATCTAGAATTGACAACTAGTAAACCGGGATCTATAGAAAATGACTGAAAAGTGGTATACTGGGACTCATACACCCAAGGTGGCGATTTAGTCCTAGTATTTGGGTTTGGCTAAAACTTTGGTATCTTCTAATGATCTTTAGCTTCTCTACTATTTGATCTCCGAGTTTGAAAGCTTGAATTCTGGCCTTTAGGTGACTTTCCATGAAGATGACGACTCTTTGACAACTTTGACAACTTTCTTCAATACTGCAACTTAGTCTTCAAAGGATCTTCAAGTCCAAAACACCTATATCTATAATCACACACGTATAGGAGAGAAAAATGTTGTTTTGTTAGTGGATAGGGGTTTGCCTTGGTCAAACCCAATTTTGGTAATCAAACCTTGAAATAAAATAGAATAGAATGAAGGAATGATGAATGAACAAATATGCAATGTTGCAACTCACCAAACCCTTGTAACAAAGGATGCAATATTGTATGAAATGGATAGCATGAATGTAGATATTGACACTTGATTAAATGCTATGAATCTTGACTTGAATGATTACTTGAATCATAGAAACCTACACCATAAATGTTAGCTAAAAAACATACATGATGCATGATGACTTTGACATGATGCTTGAATCTTGAATGTAGCTCCAAAATTCTTGATAATCAACTCTTGAATGATCTTGAATACTCTTGATCTTATAAACTTTCTATAGGAATGCTTTCATCAACCTGCTAGGAAAAAATATGTGAAATAACCTTATGTTTATACTTGTTTATGCCAAATTTCTTAAAATTACAACACTACAAGCCGACATCAGATCTAGGAGATTGAAATCCCACAAAGAATTGAATTCAAAATAGGTTCAAGCTAAAGTGGGACTCTTATTCTAGTTGGGGCGTATGAGTCCTAGTAGCTTAGGCTTGGGACACAAATTTCAAGAAATAATTAGTTCTATGTCAAATTCAGGTTCATGCCCCGAGGCCCATATGCCCAAGGTGGAGTATGAGTCCTAGATCAATAAATCTGAAACACAACCCAAAAAAATTAAATTATGATTGGTCATTAGTTAATTGTCGGGATTATCCTTGAAAAGATGCATTAAATAAGGCTTATGGATGCAAAATAGGACCAAATAAGGCTTGAAGAAGCCCAATTTTAACAAGGAGGGCCCAGACAAGTGTGAAAATTTAGAGGGATACATTTTTCTACACTACACTGTTGGAGTATGGTGATCACTGAGAGGGGTGGGTGAATTAGAGATCATAATTTAAAAATAATTTTCATAATTTTCTTTTGAAACAAAAATGCAGTGCAATAAAGTAACTAATCAATGCTCACATCCACAAAATTGAGACACAATATTTTCTTGAGTGAAAACCCTCATGGAGAATAAAACCATTCGAATTGGCTTCACTAGCCTTATCTGAAAAAAATGATTTGTACAATGCCTCACTGGAAAATTTCTTGTCTCATTGACAATGCTGTCTCACGGATAAACTATTCAAGATTTTCCTCACTGGATTTTTCTCACATGTATAAGTATAAATGAATTTGAATCATAGAGTAATATATTTGTTTAAATAAATCACATTCTCTATTCTGTGATCAAATCAGAACCAAAGATTTGAAAGTAAACCAAAGCACTAAATGTGCTTGCAAATGAAACAACAATATGCCTTTCAAAAGAACTTTTAGAATGATCTCTCCTTTTTTCCCAACTACAACTTATTTCTCTCACTACATTTTTCTTTTTATTTCATTTTTCTAACTCTTTTTCCAATCTTGAACCACATATAAATAATGCTATCATCAATATTATAAAGTTCAACAAAGCCATACCTTTTTGCAACTGAAAAACTAAAACCAAAAATTACTGCAACCAACTATAATTCCAATTGCCTCTTTACAACTGAAAAAACACTCTCCATGTCACTGTAGAATGCAATATTTCATCCTAATTTCCCAGTGATATAACCCTAACTGGCTGGTGATATAACTCACAATAAAATATTGATTGATTTTTGTAGAACTTGATCAAGGTTTCAATAAAAACTAATCACAAATTAATGAAAACACCATTGTGAAACAAACCCTACACCATTTACATAGGAATACACCAAACTAAACAATAGTTCAAAGTTAATGAACATCTAAGCCTTTACAATTTTAGATAAACCAAGAACCATCAAGATTTAGAAAATGAAATACCAACTTGCAGCTCAACATAAGCCATTCTATTTTGCAGTAGTCTGAAAAAATTTCCTGTGTAGCTAGCTACAAAGCCATACTACCCTTCATTTTCAATGTTGCACGAGCATTCATTGCAAACTGCCAAACCATCCTTTGTTGCCGCCATAATTTACCTTAACAGGATAAACAAGCCCATGCCCTAGCTCGAGGAAAAGAAACACAATAACTTCACAAAATGAGCTCGGCAAGACTTTCATTATGTCTTTTAGACTATAAAGTGCGAAATTCTTCAGTTCATACAACGAAAAAACTTTAAATAATTTCATTTATATTCAAAATAAAGTCAATAATTCATTCATTTAGACATCATATAAATTCAGTTGATTCCAAAACAATGACTTAAAGTCGATAAGATAGATTCAATATACAATTCCAGGTTAAATACATAAATGTGTCATAATACACGACATTGATAATAATACAAAGAAGTTATAAAATAAGTTACAATTCGAGACTTAGGCATTCAGTTGCCTTAAGCTCTTCAATACATATTCAAGAATACATAAAACATAAATGAAGATGACATCCTTTGATCTTCAATCCAATAGCAAATCTTCAAAAAGAAGACGAAAATAAGGATCAGGCACTTTTCCTGCCCAACCTCGAAGCTTACGCTTCCCCAGAATTCTTAATTCATTCAAAGAATACCCGACCCTACACAAATCGCTTAGCAAAAAGTTGTCTACGAGCAAGATGGAATCTAGTGCATGCCTAGTATAACTAGTAAAACCACAAGCATTTCCATTTTTCTAATTCATTTAAGAAACAAGCAAGTTCGATACTAGGATATGGTAGAGAGTTCAATAATCCCATCTATTTCAATGGTCCTTATGTTACTTGGCCAAGTAAAATGTTATGCACAACAAATAAAGCAGTTTTGGAAAAGCAAAACTACACTCTCTAATAACCCATATTCGACACCTGTCCTGGAAGGTAACTTTCCCAAAAAACATGACATGCACTTTCATTTATCAGGCATGCATGGTTCCAATCAATTAAATACCATCTTTCAAAAACAATCAGACATAAATCTTGTTTGACGCGAAAATAATTTAAAAGTTGTTATTTTCATCGTTTTAATCCATAAGTGACATTAAATTAATATTTAAATCGAATAAATTAAATAATCAGAAATAAATTACGAAGGTGTATCTCAAGTATGTAAATTAAATACATATAAAAACAAGCATAAAAGAGCATACATTCTTTCATTCAATTTACTCATTTAATTTGTTTCTACTTGAAATAATCTTAATTTGTATCGTTTTCAAGAAAATCATATTTTAATTTAAAAGATTTATTTTCTATTTTTCATACTTTCAGAAAATAAATAAATAAATTAATACTAATTCAAGAACAGTTTTAAGATAAATTCTTTCAGTTTCAGTTTTTGAATGTTTTGAGTTTCATTGGCTAATTTCACTGATTTGTACCTCTACTTCGAAATTACGTTTAAAAATTTATAAGATATTTAGACAAAATCTTTCTGTTTTTAATTCTTTCAATCTGTAAATAACGTTTTCTTTTTAAAAATAAAATTATTTTCAAATCAAATTCTGAGTTTCTCCTAAGTTTGTAAAACAACTGTTTTTCATTATTTTCTCATTCAATTTTTCCTACAATATTTTTTGTTTTGAACTTGTTCAATGGAGTTTGTTTTCCCAGTAATTCACAGTTTACTGTTCAAGAATTTACACAGAAATCTGAAGAAAACATAAATACTTTTTGTTGTAGTTTAAAAGAAATCAGAAGTAGAAAATTATCTACTCTATTTGTATTCCTGAATTCATGTTTACTTTTGTGTTTAAATATTTCAATAAAAATATTACTTGGTAATTCTGGAAGTGACTGTTTGTGCTTTCTCTGTAATTTTCTGTTGCTATATCTTTGTTCTTCTATATTTTTCCTCTCCCTAGTGCCTCTCTGTCTTCTATCTTGATTGTGTGAATTAAAGTTAATACTCCCTGGAATTTTATTCTTCTTTCTGTTCCCACACTTCACTCTGCTGATTTCGTTTCCTATCTCCTGCTGCCTATTCTTCATGCCTTCTATCCTCTCTCTCCTATATTGTTCACCCTTCCATCTTATCTCCCAATGAATTATCTTATGTTGCCTTCTCTTGGAGGCTAGCCGCCCCTTCACCAGTCGCGTGGGGTGTACAGAGTCCCTAAGGCTACGTGTGAAAGGAGGTGGGGAATGGATACCCTCCTTTGCTCTACGCGCCCATGCTTGTCCTGGTCGCGTGGAGTATAGGGAGTCTTTCTCCCTACCTTAAGCGTCCTCTCCTCCCTTAGTGTGCCCTTACCTTTCCTTGGTGACTGCGCCCTTCCTACTGGCATTATCTGCCTTTATGCAAACTTTATTCCTCCTTATACATGCGTCCTTCCTGTTCTTCAGTCGTGCATGGAGAGTAGGAAAGATGTTAATTGGTATACACAGAAAAATATATACAGAAAAAGGAAAATATCTCCCTTCACTACTGGTTGCTTGTCCAAAAATATATCAATTTCCAGTCAATCCTCCAAAATATCAACAACACTTATTTTATTTTTTTGTGTTCAATCCTAAAAATGGATTTTCTGCCTCTTTTTGCCTAATTCAAAAATCCTCCCTCTTGTTTCTTTCATGCAAATGGTAGATATTATCAAGAATTCAGATCCACGAATTGAGGTTGATCTCTAGTTCAATTCTCTAACTCCAAGTTTTGAAAATTTGATTGCTTTTCCAATTAATTGAAGATATTTTCTTCAATCTGTTCAACTGAAGTTTTGAATGCCATTTCAATTTGCACGTGATTTGATTTTTCAATTTGTTTTCAATAACTCATATTTAGATATTTATTTAATTTCCTCATTAAATATTTTCTTCCATATTTTTAAATAAGATATAAATAAAAACAATTAAATCCACATCACTTAAATTTATTACTTTTTAATAAATTCCACAATACAAATTATATTCTGTTAATTTAAAATAACACCATTATTATTTTTAAATTAAAATAAAATGTCAACACAAGGAATCCAATTCATTTAAATAAAATCAATTTCCTCTAAAATTAACCAAATTTCCATTTAAAACGACATATTCTTTTCACGAATTTGGAGAAGTCAATTAAACTCAATTTTAAATTTGCAAACACAATAATCACAAAAATGTATTTAAAATATCAATTAAGTGAGTGTGTGATTCCATCATACTCATAAACGTCTAATGGCTAAAACGACCCTACCTGATCGTTGTTCTCGCATTTAATCACGTTCACCTGTTCCTGCGTTCACTTGCACTCGAGTTTTCATCACCAATGACAAACCCCAAATTAAATATAATGCATTTCAAATCATTGCAATTGCATTTCAATTTTGATTTCATTTCAATTGACTTCCATTTAAATAATCATTTAACTTCTATTTAAATAACAATATCATGATTAATAATTGTATTTAAATAATCAATAAAACCTATACGTGACATCCTTCCCTTCTTGGAAGAGACATCATCTCGATGTCTTATTAATCATTCAATAAGCATAACATTACCATCTATAAAACATACTATCTCAATTAGTAAAAATATAGTATCTCAATAGGTAAACATAGTATCTCGATAGGTAAACATAGTATCTCGATCATAATGAAATAGTAACTAACAACATAGTTCTCAAACATAAGCATAAATAAATAATAGTAGCATCCACACTATCAAAGTTCACAACATGTGAATCAAAAACCAGAATATCAAGTATATTCGCATAAAGCAAATACTAATCTATAAAAGAAAATGAGGAAAATGATGGTCTATCGTCTCAGAGTCCTCCCATGTAGCACTATCCTTAGTATACTAGTCCCACTGGACCTTGTACTGAGTACTATCTCTGTTAACACTAGTCTATAAGAAACTAGATTAATAACTTCCAGTACATCAAAGGGTCTCACAAATCTCAGAGCCAACTTTGATGATTTCCCAAAATACGTAATATTTACAAAACAGTCATCCTATGCAGTAATCTTGTCTTTTCTAGACCTTACTTCAAGTGTCCTTACTATCACATAGGGAAACCTTGTATGCTTCACACATACGTACTCTCCCAAAGAGCTTTATTCTATAATTATATCCAATATATAATAACAACTATACTTAGTGATCGAAATTCATTGGTGCATGAATTTATCCTTAGTATAACCCAAATGGAAGAGGAATGTCGATGTATTATACACTACATCGTGGGTCCAATCCTTTCCTTTGAATTTACACTGTTAGAAAACTCATAACCCGAGTCCATCTGCTACTTACACATTCATTATCCTTACCATAAGATACTTTACCTTAATTACTTGTCTATCTCGAGCATAACCTTGCTCTTAGACACTTATCAATTTTTATACTGCTCCACACTTAAGCTTGGTTATCAATTAAATTTCATTAATCATTTCGATCTATTATTCTTTTTGACATTTTATCAAGTCTATGTTTATATCCAAGCCTTTTTCAGCTTTAATAAAGTTTCCTTCCTTTCCATATAATGTTCCAAACTTCAATTTTAGAGTTTACAATTCATTCAAGATTTAGTCCACCATTTACTTATTTGACTAAAATAATATAAAGCATATTTATTCAAATGAATGTCTCATGGTATGATTTTTGTTTTCACAGCCCTATCATCATTTGCTAAACTAAAATAATCTTTCAGGTTTACTTAGCAACTACTTACCCACAATATATTAATTAGGACCATAATCCTATAAGTCGATTTTCCAAAAACCGTAGGTTTCTTGATGAGTCTATCCACTAGAACATTATGTTATTCATTAATATCGACAGATCATTTTGTCTTGTGTTCTACCATTTTCCTTCTAGAATCTCAAGAGAATACATGTCCTACCAATGATGACTTCTAGTCTTCATTTCTTGGCATACTAGACATTACCCTGCTACATTCTATGCAACTTCTTATTCTATCTTCTTCCAGATAATAGTGGATCCTTATCCGAAAATTCATTTTTTCAATCTGATGTCCTAACCCTGACATTATTTTCCTCGTTCCATTCTCGAATCTACCAAATTTTGGACACATAGGTTCTTTTATATCCAACAATAGTCTATCCTTTGACTAAGTGATAACCTATTTTGATCTTACGTCATTATTAATCTTCCTGTAAATGGTTATAGGTTTTGCGAATTTAATTCCCATTTATCTCAGGACATCCTTACTATGGATTTTCTTTTGTCCTTGGATTATTTTCAAAGATGCAATTCATCTTTTAACTCAATCTAATTTCCTTGATTTAATCTGGTACTAATTTTTGAGTATTAATCCTTGTTCAATCTCGTTGATCTCTAGATAATAACAAATTTAATTGCATATCTAATCATCAAGCATAAATATTTAACTCCATGATTTCTTAATTATAGGAGAGTCTCAACTTCAATATTTCATTTTGAGCACAAGTAAGAATTCTGATGTTCTTCTCCGTAAGGTTTTCAACATTTCATGCTAAGTGAAAATTCTATTATGTTCTGTCATGACAATAGATGCTTCCTTTTGAAAGTGTTTCTCTTTTAATATAAGAGCTACTTAAAATAAGGTCTTGTCAATAATATGACCTCCTTTAACTTAATAGGCATCCCTCCTATGTTTCTATCCTTATAGAGTTTCATTATCTCTAATGATATTCAATCGCATGGGCAAATCTTAAACCCCCATAATCCCTTCCAATTCTTAGGACGGAATCCTTAATTGTTGACTAGTCTGATTGTTTATAGATTTCTCCTCTTTATATGGTTAAAGTCAAGACCCAATGTATCATTCAAGCTTCATTCCTACTTATAAGTGTTAAAGAGTAATTCCAATACGTAATCCAACTTAATAGGTTTTAGTCTCATCTTAAGGTCTCTCTCTTTATTGAATAAACTTCTTTTCCCAATTAGGTTATCTTTAACCCAAGGTTTCTTTCAGAGTATGGTAGTGATTAAGTGATTTAATCATTCTCATTAAGAGATTTTGGTGTGGTTCACATAATGTCACATCTTACTTTATTTTTTGCTTCATCTCAATGGCTTAAATAGCCAACCTTTTTCTCATCCATAGGTTTCTTAGCATAATAAGCTTCAGTGTTTTCACAACATGGATATATTTCATATAGAAATAACATCGTTATTTAAATTCTCTATATAAAGTATATAGGAGTATAGAGACACTTACTTCCAATCACGAGTCTCTTAGATATTTCCTTGTCAATCCCATAAATGATGATCTTCCTTATCATGATCAAATTATCTTCCTATCCTTTTTTTAAGGTATTGATAATAATACCCTTTGATCTTTAGATCAAATAATCATAAGGTATAAAAGGTCATAGTTCTTAACCTTTCCATTTGTCCTTTTTCCCTTGTGGTCATAAAATGTATGACTTAATTGCCCTTATGAATTGCAAAGAAGTCATAACCAAGTTTCATTGGGTGGGGTACTTAGCTTGAGTCAATTTACTCTCTTCCTCCCCCCCCCTTAGTGTTTCTGCAACGTTTGTTCTTCTTACGTTGAAATTTTTAGTAATTTACTCACTTCTTTGGAAAGGTTTTGTCATTCCTTGATGTTGACTTTTCATTGCCATCTTCTTTCTAAGATCTCTTTTTTAATGAAGGAATATCCATACTTACTAACCTCTTTTGTTGATGTACTTCTTAACTCACAGTGTTTATTTCCATGCAACTTCTAGGGTCCTGACAAATAAAGCTATGTTGCATTCCTTTTTCCCTTTTGGGACCATTATTCATAAGTTGTTTGATTCCAAAAACTTCAATAACCTAAATGATTTCGGTTGGAGGAACCTTGCTCATATCATTGATTGTTTCTTCTGACCGTTTTGGTCTTTTCTCAATTCCTTGGTTCTAACTCTTTTCTAACAAGATCTTTATCTTAACACAAGAGTTTAAGTCATGAGTTCCCCAACCCTTGAGGATACTTCCTTCGTCCATATCCTACCTGAACAATCTAATTTTATGTTGAATTTGCATACAAAGATTCGTAGTGTTTAAAATAATACAAGAGTTCCTGACTCTTTTACAATCGAAGGTTACAACAATTTAGTTTACCTCATTCCTACTCATTCTCTTTTTCTTAGAGTCATGTATGTATAGGTTATTCTTCCTAACCTTCCTACATATCTTGATTTCGTAATCTTCCGTAATCCTAGGTCTTATCATAAGTTGTTGGTTTCAGAATTCTGATTCCAGGGACAAATCTTTAACTAGCCCCAATTTACACAAGTTACTAAGACTTACATCTTCCTTTTCACTTCCTTAAGTTCTTTTCTCTTACCGTTTGGGCACAAGAACTTCTCAACTTTTATCTTCTGATAAGGTTTACGCATTATTGCGTAATGAGCTCATAGGTTGCAGTGTAGAACCTGGTTGCTCTGATACCAAATGTAAAGTGCGAAATTCTTCAGTTCATACAACGAGAAAAATTTAAATAATTTCATTTATATTCAAAATAAAGTCGACAATTCATTCATTTAGACATCATATAAATTCAGTTGATTCCAAAACAACGACTTAAAGTCGATAAGATAGATTCAATATACAATTCCAGTTTAAACACATAAACGTGTCATAATACACGACATTGATAATAATACAAAGAAGTTATAAAATAAGTTACAATTCGAGACTTAGACATTCAGTCGCCTTAAGCTCTTCAATACATATTCAAGAATACATAAAACATAAATGAAGATGACATCCTTTGATCTTCAATCCAATAGAAAATCTTCAAAAAGAAGATGAGAACAAGGATCAGGCGCTTTTTCCGCCCAACCTCGAAGCTTACGCTTCCCCAGAATTCTTAATTCATTCAAAGAATACCCGACCCTACATGAATCGCTTAGCAAAAAGTTGTCTACGAGCAAGATGGAATCTAGTGCGTGCCTAGTATAACTCGTAAAACCACAAGCATTTTCATTTTTCTAATTCATTTAAGAAACAAGAAATTTCGATACTAGGATATGGTAGAGAGTTCAATAATCCCATCTATTTCAATGGTCCTTATGTTACTTGGCCAAGTAAAATGTCATGCACGACAAATAAAACAGTTTTGGAAAAGAAAAACTACACTCTCTAATAATCCATATTCGACACCCATCCCAG
>CM021100.1:64025826-64078542 GCA_007115665.2 Sequoiadendron giganteum | reverse complement strand
ATATTGATGTGTGTTTTTGTAATGTTCTTGGATTGGAACTACCATTTTTCTTTTGTTACCAGTTGCTACATCTTGCTCACAAATTTTCTCTTCACCCTGAAATTTGTTTTGATAATGGATTTAACAGATATAATGAGTTGATATTGTGCACCCAAGACAATGCAATGTACACTAGACCATGTGCTTTGACTCCAACCAGATTGAAAGTGATTCCATCGAGTGTTAGACCTTGGGATCTATGAATAGTTCTTGTGCAGGAAAGTTTCACAGGAAACTGTTTACATGTTGTTATATGTGAGGGAAATTTGTGTTGGACAAATATTTTTCTATTCGTAATATAGGTACCGATATTGTATCTGTGTATAGATGTTGGAGTTTGGTCGATTGTTTCCTATCGATTTTATTGCCATTAAACTCAATCCATATAACATCTACATTGTTACTACTTGTATATTCTTGAAAAATACCATCTGCTCCATTGAAAATTCCATTTACAATATTGTAATTTCCTACATATAGCTCCACGAGCATACCTTGTTTTAGTACAAGTTATTTTTATAGAAGTTTGTCTGCAACTGTCTATGTATTGCCATAATTTTCTTCGTATTTGTCAATCACATCAATAACAATTTCTTGGACATAAACAATGGACAATATTTTGTTGTTGTGCAATGTGACTAACTTATTTGTTTCAAAAAGATAAGAGAATGTAGGATCCATTGGTGGTGGTCGTAGACAAATATTATTAAGAAATTTGATATCTTTAGTGCTTTGTGTGTTGAGTTGTATTTTGTTGAGAATTGTAAAAAAAATAAAATTCTTTGAAGCATAACTGTTTGCAATTCATAACACTGTACATGATCTTTCTAAAAAAGTGTATGATAATACTTGCTTGTCGATTACAGGATATTCAAAAATAAGGTTGTCTAGAACTGGTTATGCTTAATAGAGATCACCTCAAAAGACCATGTCAAATTCCCCAAAATATTTGGTTGGTAAATGCTTAATCTGTCGCATTCGTTTATCTATAGAATGTAAGAATCTGTTGCTTATCAGAGAGGCCTCATCCATAAACAAAATAGATATTTGATCGTATTATTTTTGCAACGTGTCAATGTTTTCATTGCTAAGTGTTGTGTAAGAGGGTTTATTGAAAGACATTTGTAAAGCCGAGTGTATTGTTGAGCCACCTACATTCTATGTTGCTTTTCTTGCATAGGTTAGAATTAATCCTTTTTGTTTCAATGGATTAGATAGAGGATTAGAATCATATAGACGTATGAGCATTTCAAAAATTAATCTTGCTATAAATGTCTTTCCTGTTCCTACTCCCCCTGTCAAGAAAATTCATATTGGTTTTTTCTCTCTAGTCTCTTTTTTTGTGGCTATGTCATTAACAATTGCCTGTTATTCTTATTTTAGCATTATTCTTAGCTTATAGTATTCTATGTTCTCAAGAAGTCTCAGGTTTTGTACAAGATGAGACCAATGTCCATTTTACATGTTTTTTGTCTATGCTTTAACCATTCTATGTTGTTGGCAATATCGTGTTGTTCGGTCTCATTGTGATTAAGCATTTGTTTCTTTGGCTCAAGCAATGCCTATTTGTTTTCTAGTTCTTTGGTAGCTTCATCGAGATTTCCCCCAAAGACTATTGAAATTGTACGAGTATTTGGACTCGTTCTGTTTTATCCTATGTTGGTGAAAAGTATAGGCTTCTGAAATTGATCTAAATCCTTGATACGTTGTATCTTCGTTATTGATAAAAGGAACATACAACAACAATTATTCCCTACAATATTTTTCATAGTCAAGATGTTTATTGTATTTCACAAATCGAATGATGGCAAGTTTCCTTGTTTTCAGACCTTTATTCTTTGTCATTGTATGTTTTGATGCGAATTCAGCAAGGCATATCTGCTGCATATTTGGAGGTCAATGCAAATAACGATTGATAACCGATTAGCACATTATGTTTTTTGATTCATCGGGTTCTGATTTTAGAAAGCACTATCGATATCAGAATGAATATTTGTTTTTGCACTGGTCCTGTGTTTATGAAAAGACATTTTCTTGAACTTGAATTTAGTGGTAGGGAAAGAGTCAAGTGAGTGGCAAGATGAGTGGACATTTGCTGCAGGTTTAGTAAATTATTTCCTAGAGTTCGTATCATTTGTATAATGTCTATTTTGGTTGCTTCGTGTTCTTTACGTATTCTTTTAAAAGAATATGTTAATGATTTATCTACCTTTGTCATATAGGATGAACAATAAGCTGCAATAACATAAGTGTTGAGAACATATTGTGTATCAGTATTTACTAGCCAAAGATCCAGTATTTTGATAGCAAAGCTATTATTCCATGTGTGAGCAGGTTTCCTTTTGAGGAGCATAGTCAACGTTTTTAGTGTAGATTGTATGACTTTTATTTAATCACTTTTGGTTATACATAACTTATCCAAATATGAATCAAAGGTAAAAGAGTCATCAAATTCTTCTCGTTTGATTGCATTTTGAATTTTAGTCGAGTTGGTCATTGCAACTTCATCTGCTATTGTAATGGGTTCAAGTATTTTTATTTTTCTCATTGGTGCAATTGGAAAATTATATCTGTAATGCTAGATTTTTTTGTAGCTTTTTGTATGGTGATGTATTTTTGCAAATGTATACTGAATTAGGTTGGTATTGTATGTATTGTACTTGTCTACAAATTGTTCAATTTCATGGTTAGATGACTCCATATATCGGTGCATTTTTAATCCATATTAGCACATGATCATGTTCGTTTCCTCTGTTTTAAAATTCTGTAACAAAAAAGTAATCATCAACATGTCCAAGCAGTGTAGGATCATTTTTTAGGAGGTTTTTCATTGCACTCATTTGGTGTCTATAATACCGAACACAAGTAACAAGATTGTTTCTAATAATGGAATCTATATCTTGTTCATGTTCATTATCATTATTAGTTGTCTTGTTTCGATTTTGATCCAATTTTAGCAATGTAGATACTAAAGGCAGCCACTGGTGCTCTATGCTGGAGAATTTTAAGAAGATTGTTGGTGGGCCTAGTTGATGAATCATTACAATTTTTTTCTTTAGCTAATGGAAATAGTTCAGGGAGATGCGAATATGTTTAAAATTTATATATCCAATGTATGACTTCAGTATCTTTTCTACGTTTGGTTTATTTTTCACATCCCTTGCTACTAGAGTGCATCCCTATAGTTTTCCCTTTCTAATTCTTATCGATATAATTGAAACTATTTTTTCTATAATTATGCATATTTTAAAAACAATAGATTTGTTGTATGGTTTGCAAAGTCATCGCTAGAATGCATAAGTTCCCATTTTGTAATTTTGTGGTAGGAAAACCATTTTAATATATCTATATCGTGTCGCTTGCCAAAAAAAGTGTTGGAAAGTTCATTTCTTTTGCATTTTTGTCTTTAAATATTCCTATTGGATGGTTTCCTTTTGTAGGTGCTATTTCAAGTATTTTGTCATGCAAATTGTACACGGTCTACAATTTTGTGAATTTGCCAACAAGTGTATCTATTTCTATCTCATGTTTGCTATTATCATTTGTTTCTTGGCTCTCTAGAGTGTTCTATCTATCTATGCCATATATTCTAGAATTATTATGAATCATTGTTCTAAACATCTTTTTCCAAGCAGGGTCTATGCATATTCCTTCCATCTTGTAAAGATCTATGTGAGAAATCTATTTAAGAGCTATCATTATTAGTTTTGGATTTACAACACCTGCTTGAAAGGCGTTCTTGTACTCTAGTTTTCTTTTTAATGCAACAACTATTGTAAGTGTTTTGTTTACTGACTGTGGTAGGACTCTTTGTATGGTATTGACATTTACAGGCACATTACTTATGGAACCTTTTAAGCCAAGTTGAGGTCATTTGTATCCCCATTTTCTAATATGTGCAAAGGCAATGCGGGGTAAAATCAACCTCTCTTCTAGATTTGAAAGTTGTGAGAGGATAAGTGACGGTTTATTATGTCTTATATATTGCAGAATGACAAAAAGAGGTGTTTTATTTTGTTGCAATAAGCGTTTGCAAGAAACACATATTTAAAAAAGTTGACAATGAATCTGGGTGCTTGCCAAAGCTAGATAAAAATTCTTGTCCTTGTTCTCTAATGGAAAGTTAGTTGTTGACATATAACACATTCATGCTATGGAGTATCACAAATTTTGTTCAAGTACTTTTGTATTGCTTTGCTTCAAGATTTAGTTTGTCGCATTATTTTTTTCATGTGTTTTAGTGACATGCTTTTTTTATTGTGATATTTGATAGCAAAGGACGTGCATTCACAATTTCTATCTTTGTTGTCAGTACCGACATAACTCGTCTCTATAATTCGTGTGTCTAACATCATGTCATTGTTTTCGTTAAATTTTTTTAGTCTTCTAGGTGGACGGTTTTCATGTTCATCTATAGTGTTTTTTTGCAATTCTTATCCTTCTTGCTTCTCAAGTCGAATAGAATGGTTTGCTTTCTCATTTCCATTTCTATTTCTAGTGGTTCCAATTTCATGTGCTAATTTTTTAATGTTTGTTTTTTTTTTGAATAGTTCATTGGATTTTGTTCATTGTATAATTATTATTTCCTTGATTCATTCCAATATGGTTGCTATCACCACATGTTTCTAGTAGTACATAGTGAACGTGACTTGTATTTGTTTCATATGTCATTATGTTAAATGTTCTTTCTGTATTTGTCTCTAGGAAATACTTTTCCTTGATTAATATAGTATCCGAAGACCAAATCTCTATTTCTACTCTAAAAATTATTGCCAACCACTATAGACAAAATGCACTACCATCAATTTTTCCCTCGAAATAAGGCATTGGTAATTTTATAATGTATTCTTTCCAGTTATCGAGTCCATGAATTGTTTGTATTATACTACGATGAAGTAATCTAGTAAGCAATGTTGGGTATTGGAATTTCTATCTTTGACGACATTACAAAAAGACTATGTAGTGTAAAGCCTAATGCAATCAGTATTGAAATTGTATCTTAGTAGATAGGAAATTGAATTAAAAAGGATTTCTCCATAGTCGTTGCTTGCAAGTTGTGGTTTTATTAGACCCTTATTTTGAATTTGGTATGTATGATTTGAACATGTGTTTTGTAGGTTAGCACAACTTGCAAAAACATAATATCCTATAATTGAGATAGATCTATATCATTTTTTTTCCTAATAAGAGGTTCAAAATGTCTAGACACGAGATTGCTGTCATGAAACAAGACAAAATACCTATCTGTACCAACATCTCTATTAAAATTCAAATACTTGACCTTATGGGTTTCTGACCATAATTCAATAGATATATTCAACTATTTGGACAACCACCGTATATAGAATATATCGCCCCAAAGACCTTGGTCTTGAGAAGTAAACCCAACAGATGCAGATAAATGCATTCTACTTAAATGTGTTTAGATCAGTTATACCGTGCATTGTCTTCAACATATCCAGATGCAATTCAGAAGTAGTTGCGTCCAAGGAATCTTTGCCACATTGTGATTTTCATTGCAACAAGTAATCAACTAAACCGTTTCACAATTTTATAGACGTGAATAAAAAATGCAAGAGGACTTCAAAACTATTGAATAGACAATCACCTACATTATATCTAAAGGACTCCAACCTAAATAAGATTTTTGTATCTAAAACATCATCAATATCTATAGAAGGAATCGCTTTCTATTGCTTATATTAATCAACATGTATACTAGTTTCCATTTCTTTATTATATAACCAGTGTAGTAATACAAGAAGATGTTATATTGAATATTGAACAACAAATGCTTGATTCATAATACAGGTAAATGTGACATACCTTTAGGATTTAACTATACAAGCATTATAAAGGGAAAAGTTTTTACCTTGCATTGCAGAAGAAATAATTGCAACAATTTTTATAGTCCCATTTCTAGTGCATCTGCCATAGCTTGACACACAAATATATAGTAGCTAGAATGAGAAAATGCTTAGACAATAATGCTGACACAGTAAGAGTATTGAATTAGTTAATATTTTTATCGAGTAAAGAGCATCTATGATTAATGCAAAAGACATTGGTATATGCATAATTTGTTGCAATGAAGCAAATTTATTTAATGCTCATTAATACAATTTTAATAGACTATCACAATATCAAATCATCGAGAATTAAAGACTGTGACTTAACAAGACGAATAATGTTGTATTTGATAGCCATAACTAATGTTTGTACAATTGGTATAAATGCTTGCATAACATGAATCAAACATTCTTTAAAAGAATTGGTACCTCATAAATTGTTTATGGCTGGAAAAACCTAGTTTTTTTACTTCAATAACGACACATATCCTGGACAACGCATCAAATTGCAGGAAAAGTAATTATCATGTTGTTTTGTTGTGAAGTTTTTAAACGTCTATTCAATGTGCACACATTTTATCATTGCTTGTGACAGTAATAAATATTTTCCATCGATCTCATATCTTTTGCACACTGAAATCAGATTATTGAGCTGAAGAAAATTGTCAAATCATATTTATGATTCTAGATCTTGTCGTCTTTTATTGTTTTTGTGTCGTGTCAAGTTTTTATGTATTTTATATTTATTTTTCGTTCTAGTAACAACCTTAAAAATGCACATCTGTGTATCGATAAAATACAAGTGCTGAAAAATGTGACATGTGAGATTTTGTTTTTGTCGAGTGCATTACATCACTATTAGACTACAACTTTAGTTTCAGCTTCTCGAGGCGATGGCAGATTCACATCTTTGAATGCAAACAGGATTATTATGGTTCAGTATTTTGTACATCTTTAGTATTTTGATTATCTTCTGCAAGCCCATGTATATTAAAATATTGACTGAAATTCCAATGCGGGGAAGCAGGAAGGCGAGGCATATGCAGGGGAAGAGGCTATTGTTTGTAAAGGTTCATAGGTGTTGTTATGCGTACAAATGTCATTGTATCACTCAGTCATGGAGCCACGAAAGAACAAAAATATACCCCAGGTGATAGAAGAACTTAGCGCGAAGCTTTAGGATGCCAACACTTCTCACCACTTTGGGGTATTGCGGAGCTCAAAATCTAACAAAACCAAATCTCTAAGAAGAAAAGGATGGTGCAATATCACGACACGTGTCCACACTGCTCTATTAAGACAAAATGATTAGGAAAGCGTATAATTAAATCATAGCAATGTATTAAGATGCCACTTCGTAGCAAGAAAAGGGAATGTGGGACATTGGACAATGATACCCTTAAGTTATAAGTTAAGCACCAGTCAAAAAATCATGGACACCAATGAAGAAGCATTAGAATGTGAGAGTTTTATGATAATAGGTGTGTCTTTTTTGCTACATCTGTGCATAGCACAAGATTCTGAGAATAGTAGTTTTGTTAGGTTTTGTTGATTGCGCAATTGGCAAAGAGACGGTTCATGAGAATAATTTTAAAATCGATGATGAATATTATATATAATGATAGAGTTGATGATTATTATTAATAATGACATTTTGAACAATTAATAATACATGAAATAATATGTGACAAGATTAATTTGAATAATTAATAATATACTAAAATATGTGATTAGATTTAACAATTAATAATATACGAAATAATTGATTGAAAGAAACTTAGATAAATCTAGATTCTTTTTTTAAAGAAATTAACTAATATAATTTTATAAAATTTGTGTGCAACTTGAAAACATAAAGCAATGCAAAAGAAAAATAAAGTTGCCATCAATTTGAAAAAAACTTTGGAATGGAAACAAAATGTTCCTATGTAGTTGAAAAATCAATATTTATCTGCCTTTTACGTGATAAGTGAGATTTTGAAGGCTTTCACCTGATATCTATACTGTTTTTTCATCCTCTACATATTTCTTTGAATGCACTAGATGAGGCCACATGGTAGTCACCCACTATCCCTCACGGTGTCAGCATCCTTGAGAGATTCCTCGTGGGCTGGCGGGGAACGACTAGGATTCAATCAGTAGGATTAATCACATCCATTAGATCTCGGGCTCACCAACATTACTACTTCTTAGACTATTGGGGTGCACCAAAGGGATGGGACACACGACATGCACTCACTATCCCTCACAGTATTTTGTGACATCAACATATTGTTGAAGTTGTGAAATCCAACCTCACAGACCCCGAAGATCACCTGCATGCAAATAACCTGTCACATAAGAAGACATTCGAGAAAAAAAAAGAAGGAGGCTCTGAAAGCTCAAGATTCATTATTTAGAGAGATGAATAAGATACAATGATCAATCCTTATAAAAGGAGATTGTGCAACCCTAAAGAAACCCTAATAGGTAGACATTTACTAATTAATATAAATTTTATTAAATGTCACAATATGCAAACTAAAGTGAAATCTTAAGAGAGGAATAAAGGTAACTTAATTAACATAATTAAGTTAAAACCTTTAATCTAACACCCCCCTTAAGATGAGCAAGAGTGCAGCTACAAACAGGTGCAAGAAATAAAAAGTAACTACAATGCATGAATGTAAAAATGGGTCCTGACAACTAGACCTGATTAAGCACCCATTTACAAATTGCAATGCAAACTAATGGAAATAGGGTAAAGGAGAAAACCCAGTGGGAACAAAACTCCTCCCCAAAATAGAATGCAAAGAAAGGAATGCAATGCACTAATGAAAGAAGGATAGGAGGTGGGTTATATGATACCCCCCATAGACAACTTCTATCATATAAGTACATATACAATGGTCTCCATAGGAGAGATAGAAAGAGACAAGAAGGCCCCCCCACAAAGAAGAAACTCCTATCGCAATGGTAGATGCCTGATGTAGAATCCAAAAGGAGATCCTGAAACAAAAAAAATGATATTCCTCCCCTTGGGAAGAAATGGATCCAAACAACGATGTCGAATAAACCTTGTGAAGAGTGATGAACCAATCTATCTCAAGATGTGTGCCATGATAGGATGCAAAAGAATCTCTCTGTCTGAATTGAAACAAATGATGTCAAATCCAAACTGATGTGGAGAATTCTAAAATGCAACCTCTGAATGCACTGGTGATGGTGGGCGTATAGTTATAACCTGACTGTCAAGATAGAGGAGATGAATGTCCTCAAAATAATCCTCCAAATCTATAATATAAGACTCCACAAACAAGAAAGATATGTCTGCAACATAAGAGTCCAAAGTAGCTATGTTTGGAATATGAATGATGCCTTGCTACACTAAATTAGGAACAACAGGTGATGCCGATGAAGTCTCAATCTGAAGAGTAGGAACTGTGAGACAAGCCTCTGATCCATCAGAACATGTAAGGGTGTCTAAATACTCAAGCTCCTCTAAAGTATAATGATCAAAGGGTGTATTCTCTCTCCGAGAAATGGGTAAGGGACAATCTAAAGTAGGATCCTTTGGGAATGGAGAGAGATTGGGGTCTCCATAGATCTCCCAAAGATGTGTCCAAAGTGGGTGGGGACACAAAATATTTGATATAGCCCACACAGTGTCATGATCAACACTAGACAATATAGGTCCTACTATGTGATCTCTAATGATATCCCAAGCTAATTTTCCCTCTAAAGTGGCTGGTTCAAGTATGAGATCATACAAATAAGGCAAAATATTAAGCCACCTACAATGTGTAAAGATGCCCTTTGCCCATGACTCATAATTATCCTGTTCCAAATATACAACTGAAGGGTGAGTAGAAAAACCTATGATAAAATTTCAAATGAAAAAAATAGATTCTAAAACTCTCAGCAATGATAAATCATATTAATATAAACCATCTCACACAAACATAACCCATGTAGGTGCCAGAATGTCCAAGTAATTGAGAAAAGTGTTAAAACACACAAAGTTGAATAAAAATTACTTGGTAAATTATCTAATCAAATAGAATACAAATCTGGAAAGAGCACTGCAACACTTTTCCAACGCCTATTCGTTTGTGCAAAACAAAGTCTGGATGCAAAAAATATGCCTCTCGGAGTGCAGAAACCATCATCTGACTTTAACTGCGAAAAAGGCAACCAAACTGCAATATTTTGGAAAAAATCCTACACCATCAGAATAGGCTCAAAACCAGCTTTCCGATGCCTATTCGTTTGTGAATATCCAAGAAAAAAATGCCCAAATTATAGCCGATTTACTGAAGACAGGTCAAAAGGTACTTGCAAGGGTCTATAAACCCTCAGGGGCTAGAGTCTTTGACCTCTAGTCATGTGGATGACCAGGGGGATGGCAGTTGGGTGCTGGGTGCTTGACCCCTGGTTCTTCATACAACCATTTGGTGTGCTGAGGGGCCCAATTGCTGGGCAGTGGTCACTGATGTGACCAGGTGCTGTGGAGGGAAGCCCCCTGGGGGCCGCACAGATCGTCGACGATGAGCTGGTGGCTCCGCCCGGCCCGGTGGCGCCCGGGTGGCCACCTAGTGGCCGTTTGGCGACGCCCGGGATTAATACGGGAGGTGCCCATTTTAATTAAAAAAACTTTTAAAAATCAATTAAAAATTGATTTTTAAAATTTTTCTTGTCAAAAAACATGCCTTGAGGTTGTACGGCCTTGGGGCCAATTTTGTTTTGCCTCCCTGATCAACTATGGCCAAACTGGACAAATTTTATATGAAAATAAGGGTTTTTTGATGCTACGGACTCAATGGCAAGGTCCGTTTTGTCCAAAAATGCCCAAAAAATCAGGTGATCCCCAGATCCACAAAAAAAATTCCTTTTTGAAACCCTTGCACAAAAGAAAACTCTGTAAGCTAAGATATTCAAAAAACAAACAGGTAGCCATAGATCTGGAGCTCTGATACCATGTTGAAGTTGTAAAATCCAACCTCATAGACCCCGAAGATCACTTGCATGCAAATACCCTGTCACAAAAGAAGACATTCGAGACAAAAAAACAAGGAGGCTCTGAAAGCTCAAGATTCATTATTCAGAGAGATGAATAAGATACAATGATCAATCCTTATAAAAGGAGATTGTGCAACCCTAAGGAAACCCTAATAGGTAGACATTTAATAATTAATATAATTATTAAATGTCACAATATGCAAACTAAAGTGAAATCTTAAGAGAGGAATAAAGGTAACTTAATTAACATAATTAAGTTAAAACCTTTACTCTAACACATATCAGGGTGGGGTAGTGGGGAATGGTCTAGATTCAATTTGTGGGACCAGGGTGCTTTTTAAAACCATTTTAATATTATGTTCCCTAATATTTGGACATGTGTCACCACTTCGGTGTTTCACAGAGGTCAGAAATGGATAAATCCAAGTCTTCGCCAACCGAGTGATAGTGCAAAACTACATGCCTTTCTTAAACTACATGGAGATTACCAAAATGACTGAAACAGGCACAACCAATTACATCCTCGATAAACGCCCTTTAAAGAATGTTTTGTTTAAAAATTTATAACACAATACATTTCTGTGAAGCATTACAATGATATTTTTTTGTTAAAAATGTCTAAATTATGCTTTGGGTTGTAATCTATGTAGCTAAATTCTTTAAAAATGTCAATTTGGGTTTTGTAATTATTGCATCTTCTATTTACTCTAACTCTGATCCAATTAATAATCCTAATCCCCATTTTAGTATTATAATGTTAAGGCTATGTTCACGCCTAATACTGATTTCATTCCAACCAAAATTATCAATGTATTCCTTGGTTTAATCTTGATAACATGAAAGAATGCTTTGAAACTATTGATATCTATAATTTTTTAAACAAAGAATTGTTCTAATTAATAATATTTTAAAATTGTATGGAGAATGATAGTTTTTCCATTGTTAAATTATGCCTGAATAGTAAAGCTTATGGCTATTAGTATTTATCTTCACAATAATTTCTTTTCTATTAACTAGCTTTGAAGTAGAATAAGTATAACCTTTACCAAATGAAAGATTTTAAGAATGACACTTTTTCAAGAGTTGAAGGTTATTATTCACCTAGATTCTTTTCAAGAGCGAAGAAAGTAAAATGACAATAATCCTACAATTATTATCGAGTATAATAATCCAAATAAAATATTTTCTTTTTATAAATGTTAGACAAAAGTATTAATTGCATTTAGGATTATTATGTCATAGATTTTAAAATTTGTAGTTATTTTAAATATTTATAATGTTGATTAATAAGTTAAAACTAGAGATCATATATATGAATTAGTTTTAAAAATACTATAATTATGGTTGTAATATCAAGCTCTATTCTACATACATATTTTCATTTTTTTTAAGATAGTACTATTTCAATAGTACTAATTATAACATATACTTAACAAATTACTAGTAATAATTGCAATACAATTGACTATAAAAAAACATTTTAACTAAAATAAACATTTATAATGATTAAATAAAATGGTGAGCAAGAGCAGTGTGGGAGGGAGAAAGTGTGAAGGGTGCATTTTGAAATCTGGTGAGGAGGACCACAGAGAGGATGATGGCGATGGAGATGGGTCCTCCTTTTCCTTGTGTCTCATTTGGTGCGTTCCTTTACAAGATGTTTCGTTCGAGGTAAGGTTTTACTTGGCTCTACTTTCTTTGGCTCTCTTGGTGACTGTTGGTGTTGATTGGGAGGCACTTGTGGAGGTTCTGCTTTCTCTGGACCTGGTGCTTCCTAGGAGCTGCCTTGCTGTGGGATGCTATGGTGGCCTTTTTTCTTTATTCATGATTTGGTGGATATGGCAGTTTTGGGTCTGTTGTCTTAGGCTTTCCATACTTTTTGTGTACTCTTCCTTTAGCCTGGAGTGTTGGGAGGGTGCGGGCGAGGGAGTGGAAGTTTGATGCTACCTTGGATGAGGTTGGCGTTACTGACTTTGTTGGCTCTTGGTTGGTGTCTCCTCTTATGCGTGTGGTGTCAGGAGGGCTTGGATTTTTTTTATGGTGGAGATTTGATGCTGACAAAGTGGGGAGGTCTAGACCCCCTTTGGTGTCTCCGAGCTTTGCTATTTTCTGTTATGGTCCCATTGCTTCTTTGTGCTAGGCTATTTCTTTAGGCTCAGTTCTTATGTTGGACCTGTGGAATGATGTTAGGGGATTGGTGCCCCTTGTTCTATTCAGAGTGTTGGAGTGATGAAGATTATCATGTTTGTAGTCCCTTGGGTTTTGTTTGTCTTTTCGAGACTTTCTATGCTCTGTTTTCCTTTTATCTTGACTCTCCTGTTGTGGGGGTCTGGTGCAGTGCTTGTCGCTTCCTTGGTAGTGCTTTGAGGACTTTTGTGGTGTGTGGCTATGGGGGTTCAATGGATTGGTTGGAGGAATGGCTTATTCTTGGTCATATTCAACGTAATGGGATGGCTTGGGGGATTTCTATGCTAGTCTATTTTCTTACTAGTTCCTTCTGGGTTTCCCTTAGCCCATTTTTGATGTTCTTTTGGTGGTGTTGTGGTGGTATTTATTGCCTTGGGTGTGTTGTGGGTGATCCTAGTTTGCCTATTGTGGATTGGTGGTGCTTCCCTTAGGTTGGCTCTATGGAGATTTGGCCTATCTCTGGCTCTGACCGATGTGTTGGGGCAACTTGGGGGATTTATGGTTTGGCTGTCTCTTAGTGCCCTTCTTGTTGGGGCTCCCTTTTCCCTCTTGGGATCGGCGTGCTTCTGTTATCCTTGGGCTTGTATCTCTGTTCATTATGGTTCTTTGGTGTGTAGATTGTGGTGTATTTGTAGTTGGTTGGGTTATGCTTATGGTGTTTTATTTGGGCCCAATTGTGTGCTTTGTTTGTTGAGTTCCCTGCTTCCTCCTACCTGTACCTGATGCTAGGGCTTCCTTGGGATGTGGTGTCTTCCCTCCCTTCTGATTTCACTTTCAGTTGGGATCAATGACTTGAGTATTCTATTGAGGGGGAGACTGTTCCTTTCAAGGTGGATCCTTCTTCTATTGAGGTGGAGTTGGTAGTTGTTATGTTGCTCGATAGATCTTGTCCTTTATGCTAACTCTTATTGAGGTGTTGCTTGTGTAAGGAGGTGAGTGGTGTTTTCAGAGGTTTTGGGTCTCATTTCATCCTCTCTTTTGGAGGTGAGCCCCTCCTCTTGAGGTGGAGGTTGGGTTGGTGTCCCTAGTGGGAAGGTGCTATTGGGAGGCTACTAGATTGGTGGGGTGTTGTTGCAAAAAATATTTTTGTATGGGGATGTTTTCTTCCCTGGCTCAGCCTTGTTCTTCTCATATTGAGGTTGAGAATTTGGACATACTATTTTCTTTGATTGGGAACTTTGGTTACCCTTGTTTTAATGGTTCAGTTGCAAGTTGGAGCTGTATCAGTGATGTCTTTCCTGAGTAGATGGTTTGCTGTTGCCTGGTTGGTGCAGGCAGGTTCAATGTTTACTTATGGTCTCTGGGGCCTAGTCAAAATCTAGTTGTTTAGGCATCTTGTCCCTCTCTTTTATCTGATGCAGCTTGTGTAGTCATGTCTTCTTAATAACTATTGCTACTATTTTTCTACTAAATTGTATGTGATTTATCTTTTTTGCAGCTTGCTTGCCTTGGGCAGGGTTACAGAGCCCTTCAAAACCGGTTGTAATGGGTTTCGGGGCCCCATCAAAACTTGTTTTACCTCTAGTAAAAACATTTATAATGATTAAATTAAAAATATATTTACATGTATAGTTCAAAGTATTGTTTTTTTTTTCCATATTGAATTAATTAAAATGCCACACCCTTTTTTCTTTATCTATATCTTTCTCACAAATAAATATTTCATTGATCAAAGGAACCATTATTTTTAATTAGTGAAGAACCTAATAGAACATAATTGTAGGAACTTCAACTTTTTTCACTCTTTAAGCACTTTTTTCCTCTTCTTCAAATACTTACAACCAGTAGACATTATTTAGAATATTATACAAATCCTCAAATACAGATAAATAGAAAAACATATGATTTTTGAACAAATTTTCATATTCATTTATCTATAATATAAATCCATGCTAGTACACACAAGTATAGAATCTCATCAAATAAAATTACATAGATTAGAAAAGAAGCTTGGTATCATCATACTTTTAAATAGTTCGCTACTTTCAAAAATTGGTACTCTAGACAGTTTACAAATAATAAAATTGTTTCACCTTGTACTGAAAACTAAATATTAGTTTATAGGTGAAACATAATATTTTCAAAAATCTTAGCAACAAAAATTTCCTGATTAGGTTACTACTATGACGATATCCATTTAAACTTGAACATCTATGTTTGTTATGTACACAACTAAATGTGTAGCAATCTACATCAAATTTCAGAGGATTAAATTCATTAATAACATAAATAAAATATAACGAGTCTTATAACAATAGCGAAACAAGGTTAGTGATCTACTCCTCTACAATTTACATAGGTAAAAGCAAAAAAAATTCTAACCATGAACAACAATCTGTTGTTTGAGTATTTGGTAAGCTATAGCAACTATTTTTTCCTCTGCTTCTTTCTTTCTTTTTGCTTCTGCACCCACGTACATAATTCTATTGATCTCCATGGAAGCAGTAAAAGACAGATTATGTACGCTTTCGCTCCTTACATATGCACTCTTTATGGAACCAAGGATTATGTGGCAATTTGCAAGAAGGCGTCAAAGCGATGATTTCACACAAAATTTCTATTTTGTTACAAGATATTGTTAGTAAACTGAATTACTTTCTCAAATTTATTTATTGTGCAATGATCTTTTTCAGCTTGGAAGCCAAGATAACTTCAAAAATTACAAAAAATATTCTATATTTTTTGAATGTAGTATTAAAGTACAACAACCTCAAATCGATAGACATTATTCTCCCTGTTACTAAAAAAGGATAACACCGCTTCAACCATCGAGTTCTCAACATCTTTCTTGGTTTGGTGATAGCCATTGCATGTATGCGTTGTACCCTCGACAGTTACAAAACACTTGAAGCTTGGTGTATTCGCTTCACCCATTTTGACAATATGATAAGTCAGTATACCATAATGCATCTTCTAAGAAAATTATTGCAATATGCTTTTACAAAATGCCATGTATACTGATCACATAAAACAAATAAAATAAAATAATTTTACTAATGGTGATAATCCGCGTCTTGTTTCCTTTGGTTTTTTTGTCGTGCTTCCAATATATAATATAAAAGGCAGTTGAAGTAATTATATTCGATATTTTAAGAACAATACCTATATTTATTACGACAATAAATTCAACACCACTCTACAAATTTGGATATGATTTTATTTGAGTCCTCTTGTGCAAGGTACAAATTATGAAATTCGTATCATTCTTGAGAAATGTATACACGCATATATTAGTCATTTCTTATTCTTAGAATGAGTTCATTTAATAGTTGTCAGTATGCAATTTCTTTGTTCTTTACATCTTGTTCTAGAAATTTTAAACATTGTATTAGTAAATGTCTTTTCACCTGGGTATTTGTACCGCTGCCTGATTTTGTATCTTAAACCAACATTTATAGTAATATCAATTACAGCTGATAAAGACTAATTATAACTTCATAGGAAAAGATATAGTTGCTTCAAATGGTGCAAGAATCGTATTTATTATGAGCCGTCACTTTTGTTTAAATAAAAAAGGTGGTGCCTTTGTAGCTATAGACATTAAAATAAATGCAACTTTAAATGAAGCTACAAGACATAATTACATTCATGCGATCGATGTTTGAATAATAATTACTTACATAAACAACTATGTATACTTGAAATAAACACCATTATGATACACAGTTTCAAAACAACCACATGTGCAATACAGTATACAGTGATTAGAATGCAATAATTGTTTTAGTCAATATTGACAAAGAAGAGATGAATATAAACATTTTATTGATATCAATATTAAATTCTATTTGAATAGGAAAAAGAGTGACTATAACTTTTCAATTTTTGTTTATGGGAAATCGGCCGAAAACAAAATAATCTGGAATCTACAAGAAAAAGAGGATAGATTCTTATTTCGCTCAATTGACAACTACCCACTAAACACACAAAGTTGTATAAAACATATACTGAAATAAAGTTTTAGAAATAATATTATATTTATTGCAGCACCAAGTCTTCCATGAAACAAACATTACTCATATATAGTTAAATTTAATGTCTCTCAATTCTACTATGTCTAACAAACAATGCAAAACATGACTAAATCAAATAACATCCAGAACTGTTAGACGACTACTTGTCATTGTCCGTGAATACTATGAAGGGTTTCTTTATAAAAAAAAACCGCCTGAGCTCCACATGGTAGCATTGCAAAACAAAAAAGTGGGAGAGACTTGAAAAAGATAAATATTTTTAGTAAAGCGGAAGAAACCATAGAAACTATTGAAGCTTTAAAAATTTCCTGCAACAAAATAATTTAGGGAGTAAGAATAAAGAAACCTGATATAGATACCCAAATAGGAAAGAAAAATCCATAACCATTCATCTTCAGAAGGCAATGGCTTTGTTTTTAATATGTAAACTACTCTGTCTAATTCTATAATTCTCTTGAACAAGGATCTATCTAATTTTTGAACCATACTTCACATCTCACACTCTAATTCAATAACTGGTCTGAGTATAGGTTAGAATTCAAAGACACTGGTTGATTCAGTCATACATCTAAACACAACATCAACATGTTGTTTGTGCACTATAATCTCTTTGAATTGGTTATTAGAAAAATTGTCTTATTTGCAACCAACGGGGATGGGAGGCCCAATTTTACAAGTTGCTCAACACATTTTCTTATGCTTTGTGTTGGAAAATATGCCTCAAATTTCTGGCTTGAACCTCTCTTAAAGACTTGTCTTTTTTCCTTTTGTTGGTCTTCATTGTCATACTATCACCAAAATCCAGAACCTTGAAACCTAAGTCGCGGGGTTCTAAAAGTTCATAACTTGGTGACACTGAGCTTCCCTTTGTTATCGCCATGCCATGAGTTTTGGAAAATTCCTAACTTTCGATGGAGGTTGTGAAGTTCGGGTTTCTCCTGACTTGGTGACATTGTTATCGACATGCCACAGGTTTCAGGAATTTCCTAACCCTCATTAGAAGGTTCTGAAGTTTGGGTTTCTCTCGACTTGGTGACATAGAGATCAACATGTCACGGGTTTTGAGAAATTCATAACCTTTGATATTGAGGTTGTGAAGTTTGGTTTTTTAGCGACAGTGATATTGTATGAGATTGATGACTTTGACGTCATGTTGATAGTGCGATGACATATTTATTGATCGACGGTTGTGATTAACTTAATCCAACAACGCCTGCTAACCCCGTGCATCTTGTGGTGGGTCCCGAGTGACTTCTGCGGGGTGTGCGAGATTTGGACACATGTCTTGGTGGACCCAACTAGTACCAAGTTGTTAAATATGATAATATTCTCTGTAACTGAATTAATTGTTGGGCAACCTGATGCATGTTGGATGGCGATGCGAGTGGCTTGAGACGAAGGAAGCTTGTCAGTGAAGATAACATGATGAAAACCTAACTGAGGTCAAGAGATCTGTATGTGAAAAGAGAGAGAGAAGGTGGCAACAATATACTATATGCGACACTTGCATTGTAAAAGTGTGTGAGAACAACTATAATCAGTATCTCTGAATGAGGTCAACCAAGAGAATGTATGTTGTTGTGATTTAACACCCAGAGTGGAGTTTGTAACTTTGTATGTAATTTATTTACTGTAATACAAAGTTACTTTACTTGGTGTGTGGGTTTTTATCCCATAAGGGTTTTCCCACGTAAATCTGGTGTTATATTTGTGTGTGATAATTTGTCTATTCTTTTATTCCGTGAATGTGCATCTCAATGCCTGTAACTTGTTAAATGAATGTTTTTCTGCACTTCTTTCCTAAGAATTTTGCATTAGGAAGGTGTTTCCACACCCTTTCTTTCCTTTTAAGTAGTATTAGAGCTCGACCAGTTGTGTTATCCTTGTAAGTAGGGCTATTTTTTTGTGCTAATTTTGTTTAGTGGGAGTCTTGTGGGGAAAAATTGGTTGTCTTGTTTAGAGTTTGAGATGGCAAGCACATTAGGAAGAGTAGAAATTGAAAAGTTTAATGGAGGTAATTTTGAGTTGTGGAAACTCAAAATGGAAGACCTGTTGGTGGATAAAGACCTCTGGATTGTTGTGTTTGGAACTATTCCCCAAGGAATGAAGCAAGAATATTGGGACCTCATAGATAGGAAGGCCAGAGGAGTGATAAGGCTTTGTCTAGAAGATTTTGTTCTCCTAAATGTCCATGAGGAGAAGACTGCATCTTCGTTATGGAAGAATCTTGGTGAAATCTATCAAGGGAAGTCTCTGGGGAATAAGTTATTCCTGAGGAAGAAGTTATACTCTTTGAAGATGGAAGAAGGTGCATCTGTAGCAGACCATCTGAATTTATTTAATATGATTGTTGCCCAGTTGGCCTTTGTGGGTGTGAAGATAAAGGAGGAGAATTGCTGTATGCTTTTTTTATGCTCCTTACCTGACACATGGGATCATCTGGTAATGGATATTGGAAGTAAAAAAACCACCTTTAAGATGGAAGATGTGGTTGCTTCATTGTTGTTAGAAGAAATGCAGAGGAAGTCTTCTAAGATGTCCAAGGAGGCCCTTGCTGTTCGGGGTAGATCAAAGGAGAAAGGCAAGAAGAAAGACAAGAAGTCTAAATCCAAATATAAAGGGAGATCAAAGTCTCTTGGAAAGAATTCCAAGGTAAAATGCTGGAACTGTGGGTAGTCTGGTCATATCCGAAAGGATTGCGAGGAGAAAAAGAAGAACAAGAACAACAATTCTTCAGAAAACGACTCTTCCCAGAGAGATGCAGATGCCTTCATTGTTGCCTTGGAAACTCAGGCATCAGATGATGTCTGGTTGATTGAATCTGGCACATCCTTTCACATGACATCTCATAGATATTGGCTCACTAAGTATGAAAATTATGCTGGTGCAAAGGTGTACCTGGAAAACTTGTGATTCATCTATTAAAATTGTTGGCTGTGGAAGAGTTAAAATCCAATTCCCTAATGGAAGAATCAAAGGAATTGATGGTGTACTGCACATACCAGGTTTGGCTCATAACCTACTATTTCTTAGTAAGCCAAATGATGTTGGCATGCAAGTTTCCTTCTTGAATGGAGGCTAAAAAATGACTAGAGGCTCAATGGTGTTGGCTAATGGTGTATGTATTGGCAGTCTGTACAAGCTGGATGCACATGTTGTTCAATGTAACAGTGTCTCTATAAAGTCAAGCAAGGTTTCTCGTAAAGAGAAGGAGAACGAAGACCCTCTGAGTTCAAACTCTTTGGAGGTGAAATTCCCAACAGAGAAAACTATGCTATGGAATCATAGACTTGGCCATATAGGAGAAAAGGTCTTAAAAGCCTTGAAAAATAAAAATCTAGTTGAAGGGCTTGTTGATTGTAACCTTGGGTTCGATTTTTGCGAACACTGCATTTATGGAAAGCAACACTGTTTCATTTTATTCGAGTCCTCATAAATATTTTGGCATACTAGATTATGTTCATTCTAATGTATTTGGTCTAGTGAATGTTACTTTGTGATTGAAGTCTAGATATTATGTTTCTTTTATTGATGATTATTCGAGAAGGGCATTTGTGTAGTTTCTAAAGAGTAAACCAGAAGTGTTTAGTTAATTTAAAGAGTTTAAAAATTTGGTATAAAATCAGACTGGAAGAAAAAATAAATGCTTGAAGACGGAAAATGGAAGTGAGTTTTGTTCTGTTGATTTCGAAAGGTACTACAAAGGCCACATGATTAAAAGTTATAAAACTATGCCTTATACACCACAATAGAATGGATTTGCTAAAAGGTTAAACATGATGCTAATGGAAAGAGCGAGAAGTATGTTGAGTAGTGCTGGTCTGAAGCAAATTTTTTGGGCTGAGGCTGTGGCTACAACATGTTACTTGATAAATCGTTCACCTTGTTCAACTCTTTTTGACAAATTTTTTTTGGAAGCATGGTCTGGTAAGAAGCCCTCTCTGAGAGATATTCACATCTTTGGTTGTGAGGCATATGCATATGAGTCGAATGAGAAAAGATAAAGTTGGAGAACAAGGCTGCCAAATGTATCTTCATTGGCTATGGCATTGGTGTGAAAGGATACAAGTTTTGGAATCCTATTACTGAGAATTTTTTATACAATAGAAGTTTAATCTTTCATGAGTTGAAGCCTTCAGTAGTTGGTCCACAGTCAGAGAAAAATAAAAAGGAAAAGAAGGATGATGTAGATAAAATTCCTCGAACTCCAGATAAAGAGGAACTACGAATTTATTAAGGTGTACTTGAAACTGAGGAGAGCTCGAGTAGCTCTAATAGTTCTAAACAAGGAGAAGAACCACAACCTCAGCCTTCCCCTATGAGGAGGTCTACATGTGAGCCTAGGACTATAAAGGAGGCAATTAATATGTTTGATTCAAATTCCTGGTTGGAAGCCATGAATGAGGAAATGGTGACATTGAAAAAGAATGAAACCTAAGATTTGGTACCCTTGCTTGAATGTCGAAAGCTTGTTGGTTGTAAATGGGTATTCAAGAAGAAATTTGGTTTGGATGGCAGTGTTTAGAAGTATAAAACTCAACTGGTTGCAAAAGGCTATTCCTAGGTGGAGGGAATTGATTATGGAGAAATTTTTTCTCTTGTAGCTAAGTTGGCATTTATTAGATTTCTTTTGTCACTTGCAATAGAGTATGACTTACAGATCGAGCAAATGGATGTGAAGATAACATTTCTTCATGGAGAGATGGAAGAAGAAATTTATGTCCCAATTTGAGCACTTCATTGAAAAAGGTAAAGAAAATATGGTTTGCAAGTTAAAGAAATCTCTGTATGGTTTGAAGCAATTGCCTAGAATGTGGTACCAAAAGTTCGACACCTTTGAGTTTTCATTAGGATTTTTGAGATCAAACTTAGATCATTATGTTTATTACAAAATTGAAAATGATTGTTTGCTTATTATTGCCTTGTACGTTGATGATATTGTATTCTTTGGGAATAGTAAGGGTATGATTTCTGTTTTAATATATCAGTTGTCAGCACAGTTTGAAATGAAAGATTCAGGTGCAACAAGGTATATTATGGTTATGGAAATCAGAAGGGATAGGGGAAGTAGAAATATTTTGCTCATCTAGAGCAAGTACATTAGTACTGTCCTTGAGATATTTGATATGACAAATTGCAAGCAGTTAGTTCTTCCAGTGTTGCAGGGAATGAAGCTATCTGTTGAAGATTATTTGAAGTCTCCTACTTAGATGGAGGACATGAACAGGGTGCCTTATGCAAGTGTAGTTGGTAGTTTAATGTACGCAATGGTTTGTACTAGGCCAAACATTTCCCAAGCAGTGGGAATACTTAGTCAGTTTATGGCTAATCTAGAAAGACCACATTGGGATGCTATGAAGAGAGTTTTTAGATATTTGAAGGGTACCTCAGAGTATGCTTTATGTTATCATGGCAACATGGTTGGATTATAGAGGTCTCTTAGTGTTCCTGGGTATGTGGATTTTGATTGGGTAAGGGACATTGACAATAGAGGATCCATTAGTGGATACATATTCATGTTATTTGGTGGTGCAACGAGTTGGATGAGCAAGCGACATGCTGTAGTCACTTTATCTACTACTGAGGCAGAGTATATGACAACAAAACATGCTTGCAAAGAAGTCGTTTGGCTTAGACATTTGTGTTTTGATGTTGGATTTAATGCAAGGAAAATTATGATTTGCTATGACAGTCAGAGTGCTATTTGTTTGGCGAAAAAAATCCCACTTTCCATGCCAAGACGAAGCATATCGATGTTTAATATCATTTCGTTTGTGATATGGTGGAGGATGGAAAGGTTAATCTTGAAAAAGTGTATACTTTGGAGAATGTCATTGATGCATTGACAAAGCCTGTGAGCACATACAAGTATAGGTGTTGTGCCAGTTTGATGGGCCTTAGGGCTTATGACTTTCAATAAATTTGAGTTTAGAGGAAGCGAATAAGTCTTCGTCAAGTGGGAGCTTGTTGGAAAATATGCCTCAACTTGTTGGATTGAACCTCTCTTAAAGACTTGGCATTTTTCCTTTTGTTGGCCTTCATTGTTGGACTATTAGCAAAATCCAGAACCTTGAAACCTAAGTCACAGGGTTCTAAAAGTTCATAACTTGGCAACAATGAACTTCCCTTTGTTATCGCCATGTCACGAGTTTTGGAAAATTCCTAACCTTCGATGGAGGTTGTGAAGTTTGGGTTTCTCCCAACTTGGCGACATCGTTATTGACATGTCATGGGTTTCAGGAATTTCCTAACCCCCATTAGAAGGTTCTGAAGATCGGGTTTCTCCTGACTTGGCTACACAGAGATTGACATGTTGTGGGTTTTGAGAACTTCATAACCTCCAATATTGAGGTTGTGAATTTTTGTTTTTCAGTGACATCATACGAGATTGATGAATTTGATGTCATGTTGACAGTGTGATGACATATCTATTGATTGATGGTTGTGATTAACTTAATCTAATGACACCCGCTAACCTTGGGCCTCTTGTGGTGGGTCTTGAGTGACTTTCATGGGGTGTGCAGGCTTCAGACACATGTCTTGGTGGACCCAACCAGTACCAAGTTGTTAAATATGGTAATATTCTCTGTGACCAAATTAATTGTTGGGTGGCTCAATGCATGCTGGATGGTGGTGTGAGTGGCCTAAGATGAAGGAAGCTTGTCGATGAAGATAGTGTGATGAAAAAATAACCGAGGTCGAGAGATTTGTAAGTTAACAAAGAGAGAGAAGGTGGCAATAATATACTGTATGCGATACTTGCATTGTAACAGTGTGTGAGAACGAGTATAATTGGTATCTCTGAAAGAGGTCAATCAAGGAAATGTATGCTACTGTGATTTAACACCCAAAATGGAGTCTATAACTCTGTATGTAATTTATTTACTATGATACAAAGTGAATTTACTTGGTGTGTGGGTTTTTCTCTTGTAAGGGTTTTCCCACGTAAATCTGGTGTTATCTCTATGTGTGATAATTTGTCTATTATTTTGTTATGTGAATGTGCATCTCAATGACTGTAACTTGTTAAATGAATGTTTTTTTTGAACTCCTTTCCTAAGGATTTTGCATTAGGAAGGTGTTTCCACACCCTTGCTTTCCTTACACTTTGTACAACTTCTTGCAAATCAGCCTAATGAACCTTGCATTTGGATGCAACTTTCTTGCAGCTCAACAATTGACTAATGTTGATAGTTGCCTACCTTTTGTCATTTATACTTGCCTCTCGAAGCCTGTCGTTGCTAAGGCTATAAAGTTTTTGTAGTAAAAATTCCAATGCCAATACCTTTGGTAGTACAGAAGCCAAGATCTGATCCACAATCTAAGGCACGTTGTTGTTCAGTGCTTCCATATCAAAAATAAATCAGAGCATCGACTTCAGATTAGAAGATACATTTTTTATCCATTCCTAGCAAGAGACATACAACTCATAAAAAATAGCAATTATATGTCTAGCTCACCATTTCTGAGCCAATTATTCTTCCAATTTTAGGATTCACTGATATCTAGTATCAATATCCAGTCGAAGTTGTCATTGTGTATTCTCAACTTCTACTATCAGCTCGGAGAGCCATGTCTCTAGCCTCACTTTTTGTTTTGTCTCCTATCTAAATGTTTCTTCACTAAAACATCTTTCTAGCCACCTCTTCAATTTTCCCAGTTTAGTTTCCCTCACTTTTGCCTTCGCAGTTAATCTCTCTACTGTGTTTTTGACACAGTTAAGCTCTTCTTCCTTCTTCTTAAGTCGCTGACTGATTTTGAGATAATTTGTCATAACAGATTTCTAAATTTCTTCCCATATAGGATCAAATTTGCACCCCTTACACAAATTCCCCTTTCACGCACCCTCACCTTAGAAAATCAAATCCGAAGGCAAAATTCCACATCACCCAGCTGCCTTCCATCCACTTGGAATTTGTCCTTTGTATTGGTGAGAGAATATTTGTTGGGATGCATGTGCGATGTGCATACGTCTGCATGATGCACTGACGCCCCTGATGGATTCATACGTTTGAAGTTGGTAGAGACATTACACACCCAATTGGGGTTGAATTGTAACGTCCCTCTTTGACCAACTGAACCCAAAAATAGCAGATTCTTCCCATCCCACCTTCAAACACATCCATTCTCATCTCATTTCAATCTCTAAGAAATAAATTCACATTCTCTTAGCATTTTCCCACTTCACTTCACTACTCAAGCAACATTCCAACACTCTATTACGACAACATTTGAAGCTTCATCAAATCCACATTGCAAGTGTCAAGCAAGCCATAGAAGCATAGGCTTGGAGCCTTGCAAGGCCTCCCTTCATCACAGTTGTGGTTGTGGTGAATTTTCCAAGTCCATAACTCCTCCATTGGCTAGTGAGATTTTGGGTGGAGGTGGTAACGTTTCACTCCTCTCCTTTGTGATTTGATAGTTCGTAGCATAACACTATTTTGTAGTGCTTATTACTTTCTTTCCTTTATCGCATATTCTAATCCGTTTCTTTCTGGCTTTCTGTGGAGGTGGAAACACCAAAATGGGGGTCTAACTGAGGTAGGCCCCTATACAACTCCAACAATTTTCCCTCTTTCTTGTGTGTAGGGCGTACATGTGGAGCTAGCTAGCGAACTGGCGCTTTTGTGAGATTATCTTCATCACCCTAGCTTTCATTTATTTGCTTTATCATCTTCATCTCTATTTCTTATACTTTATCATTCTATTTTTACTGTTGAAACCAACTTGCTAGGCTGTTAGTTAGTTTTTAGGTAGTTTGTATTGTGTTTATTATTTTCTGACTGTACGGATGCTAGCGTGCCCGAGAGATGCCAGCGCGCCACACTGTCATCTTAGAATTGCACTACCAGCCTCAGACAAAGAGTTGTTTGAGACATAGTACCGACTCTAAAAGCCAACTTGCCTAGCCCAAACCTAAGTTCAGGGTCTGCAGAATGATAGAAGTACATTATAGTGTTCATCATTCTCGGTCCTTATCCCAAGAAATCTTGTAGACTGAGGTAAGTTAGGGAAGCCCTCTGCTCTTGGCTCTTCGTGACCTGGAGCCTTGGTGTGGTTGGTCCCCCTCTCTTACACTTCCATCAGCTCAGCCTTGTCTTGGGGTCTTACTTCACTAAGATTGAGGCCTACTACATGAATATTATAATCTTTTGGTTGCATCTATTCTTGCAGTTTAATCACTCTAGGATTTATATGCGCAATCATTAAACATTGTTGGCTGGGGTCAAAAAAGGATCTCATATGAGGTACCACCATGGTCTTCCCTTCTTTCCCTCTACGCTTTTTTGAACGAGCCTCATGAGATTTTCTAGCTGCTTTGATCTATCAATAAAACTATTTTGATGATTGAATTATTTCTCCGGTGAAGGGAGATCCTAGCAGCAACCTAAAAGGAATGGTTGCTTGTTGCTCTAAACCAATCGAAACTGCTCCCATGAGCATGGATGAATGGTTTGGTATGGTGGATGGTGAAAAGGGAGGCGAGGCACACATGCCAATACCCGACGATTGCAGAACCATCATTGAAGATAACACTGTCATAGGTGGCGGTGTTGAGAACACAACAGTATTAGAAGACTCTATAATTACAACCATCAAACAAGTGACCAAAGAAGACTATAAATATGCAATACCATCAACAAAATTTTCTTTCTCTTTTGTGATGGTAGGAAGTAGTTGTATATGCTTTTCTCTGCTAAATTTTTCATTCTCCTTCATATTTTGACCTTTTATCCATCACTTTTCATTTTTATTCTCTGAATCAAAGGGTGAACCACACTGATACCTGGTTGCTAGACCCAATTATTTGGGCATTCATATCATCTTCTCTGCAGTGAATAATTTCTTCTTCTTCTATTGTTGCATCTTCTTCATCCTCTTCTCCTTCTTCTTCTTGTAGGACTATTTCTTCAATGTACTACTTATCCCACAATCTTTCCCATTCTTCATCGATCTCCATGTCATCAAGATTTACTTCCATTTTACAAATATCTTGTCTATATTTCCAAAAAGCTTCTATTTTTGCATTGGTCTAGTCCTGTTCAACAAGTTGTCTCTGTAGACTTTTGCCTATTTTCCTCGAAGGATCAAAAGCTCGAATTGTCTTGTAGAAAGACATCCATGCCCGTGGACGACTGTTACTGATCGTGGACAAGTCAATATAAACAACGAGATTATCAACCATCAACGATTTTTGTTCCTCAAGAAAGGGCCGAAACTCATGTAGCATTAAAGAAATAGTCTTGAGAGTAGCCATCTCACCATCTGGATCATAACACCACTGATCATTTATCATGTCCAGTCCTAACTGTGCTAACTTGAACATTAACAGTTGCTGACATGATCTTTTAAGTACCGTGACTCTCCCTCTTGAGAACCCTAGATCATATATTGCTTTCTTCCTCTTTCCAAATCCAAAAAGTGAGTCAATTGCATCTAATTTACGAGCCATTTCCAAAGCTAGAATCCGATCTGACAACATCCGTGGAAGTTGAAATGGCTCATCTTTGAATCCGTGGAAATGAATGAAAGTAAAATTGGGCCTAAATAACCAATCACACTTGATCTTGTAGCTTTCAAGCCAGTGATGATGTGTTTTTGTTAACTTGAATCTAACTTCCTCCTTTCCAAGACCCATCAATGCTGGGAAAAGAAAGTAGTCTGAAAATTCATAATAGTCCCATGTCATTGATAAAAATATGTGTCTAGATAGATATTGAAATCAACATGTGTGGGTATATAGACATGTCCACTATCTTAATCTTAAACTACTAGGAGAAGAATTCAGGATTCTGGTACAACCTAAGATGCTGAAGAAAAGAAGAGTACTTGAATGTAGTGGTGGCTACAAAGTTCATCAGTTGAACATGCATACTATTGGATATTGCATGTGCGAAATCCATTTTGCATTGATTTTGTCTTGACATTATTCTCAACTATAAGATAGCTACTAGCTAGAAATCATGGACCTATGTATCAAATTCTTGCCCAAAGAAGAAATAAAGCATAAAACATGCATCCTTGGTGTCATCATACTTCAAACTTTTGAAAGGAATATGTAATTGTGTCACTAGCAAGAAATCATCTGCAATAATAGACTTAAAAAATTAGATTTCTCCTTAAAAAATATCCCATGTGGCTTGTAAAGTTTCTATTATGCACAACTCTACACTTGGATCAACTGGAAGACAAAGCATATTGCACACCGTGAGCCAAGGAAGCTAGACAACGTTATTGAGCTGTGTGGAATAGTGTTGCTACAATGGACAGTGTCAGTGGTTCTTCAATGAACAATTCTACTATGACAATGTGGCTACAAAGATGCTTGAGTGGTGCTTCACAGGGGGAGTTAGTTCTCTTTGTCATTGTTGTCAAAGGGGGAGAAGATTAACTAGGTGCGGGTGCAATGATTGATTGACATCAATGTCAAAAGAGGAGTTTTTTGGCACTGGTAGTGTTTGTCATTGATATCAAAGATGTCAAAGATGTGTCAGTACTTCAAGATCATGGTGCTTCATGATGTTGGTACTTTAAGGTCATACTCCTGTTCATTCTTATTTTTAGGTATCTCATGGTGTTTCAAGTTGGATTGGTGTTGAAGGACAAGGGTGATTGTTACAAAGGTTAAGGCTTTTCCAAAAGTCATTTGAGTATGGTTACAAGGTAGTGATCATCATTAGATTGATTCAAAAGCAATATTTCATTCATCATTAGTGTGTCTTTGGTAGGTAATGGTTATTTATCAGTGATGAAAAAGGTCATGGAGACAGGAAAAATGTTTGTTGTAGTTCATGTTGATGAATGTTGTTGATTCATAGACAAGGTAGGTCTCAATGAGTATGTGGATGCTTTGTTTCATAGTGTTGATACACATATTTCAAAGGCTATCATTGATGCAAAGGTTGGATTTTATTTACAAGATCAAAGGTTATGTTGATGCAAGCAAAGGTGCATTGCTTGATACCTCCAAAGAGTGTTTGTTCATCCTATGTTCATAGTTTTTCAAGGATACCTCTTCATGTTCATATTGCAAAATATAATGTTCAAGATGCAAAGGGTATTTGATTGATCATTCAAAGATTTAGGTTATTGATCATAGAAAGTTTGATAAAACCCTAAGACCTAAGGTTTATCCCTTGTGAAGATATTCAAAGGAAAATTTCCTTTTTGTTATGTTTGGAAGTTGACATTGTTTACTTCACAAAGGTGGTATTAAGGCTTATAAACAACATATAAAATTGGTGGAAATATTAGATTAAGGTTTGATTCAAGCATTATTATAAAAGGTTTTCATTAATATTTGATTGAATCACTCTTTATGTTTCAAAGGTATTTACTAAAACCCTAAAGATCTAGGGTTTAGGGCTCATGGTGATTTCCAATACAAGTCCTTCATACTTTATATTTCTGAAGGTGTTTTATTATGGACTAAGAGTTGCTTAAGTCACTAAGACATGTTTTATCGGCCTACCAAGTAACTTACATGTATTACATTGCCTTTAATAACTTTAATGTTTAGTCTTTGATGGAGAATCCCTCGGGTATCTGATGATCAAGCCACTTATTTAAAGATGGAAGAATAGTTACACAAGTTTTTGAATGAAATTTTTTTGGATCTTGCAACTGATTAGATACGGTGTTTTATCTTCTCAATATATATGTGGTAATTTGTAAAGAGAAGATGAAAAGTTTTTGAACACACAAAATTTGAAGAATATCATTCCAAACAAACAATTTAAAAAAAAACTAATGGTCAGTAATCCTTTGGTGTTTTTTCATGCATTTGGAAAGCAGATGGAAGTGATTAAGGGTTTTGAGATGTGATTTTTTTTTTCTAACTGTCTATACACTTTAATGAACTGATAAACAATGTTGAGATGAGTATGGAGTTGAGAATTTTGAGAAGATAGAAACATTATGTCTTTTTCAAGATAGTGCAGATTTAGGAAGTTTTGATGATCAAGAACATGAAAGGTCTTTTGAGAAGGTTTTAATCAGAATTATGGTGAATGTAACTTTAATGGAAACTCTTGTGAATATAGTATGATTTTTCCTCTATGAAAAAATGGATTAATAGCCAAGAAAATATTGGATAAAAAGAATATATAGTATCTCAGTATGACTACACTCAAAGGGTGTGTTTTCTTTGCTCAAGGTTGGTGGAACTTGAATGAGATAATAGGGGACTTGAGGCAATGAGTATTTGTATTTTGAATGAAAAAATATTTGTATGATTGATGTCTTATGTTGATCTGGTGTAATTGCCAAAACAAAGGGTAAGAGTGTGTAAAGGAAAGTATGCCTGGAATATGTTTTATTTTCATCCTTTTATATACAAGCATGATATGATTGAAGTCACAAGAATATGTAGATTGATATGAAGTTAAAGAATGAGCTAAGAATGTTTTAGAATTCGTGTTTGACATTATTGTGCATAGATCACAGAGTATATGCAATTTGGTCTAAATTTAAGGAGTGAGCAGAGAGAATGTTCATAAGTCCATGTCTGACATTATTGTGTAAGAGACATGTTTGTGCTATGCTATTTATTATTCAAAGAATGTAACTATCAAAGATGTGTGTAGAGATCATGATTCACTGTTTGTATCCATTTTCTCATGGTGTTTGTAGAAGGGGAGTCTTGTAATGGTTTGGTAGTTTATGCAAGAATAGTCTCATATTGAGGATTTATATGTGAACAATGGAGATGTAGAGTTGCTAATATAGAGACTGAGAAATGGATTATATGGAAAAAGAGTAACCCTATGAATTTACTTTTTCTTGTATTTGAAGATTGGAGTTGGTGCTTTAGTGTTTTCAAAGTTGGTGCTTCAAAGGGGAGTTGGTACTCTCGGTGGGTTGGTGCTCACTAAATGTAATCAATAGTGGAGATTTGTTAGTGAAACATATTGTGAGATAGCTAGTGAGGCTTGTTGTGTTGTTAGTGAGACACACAATTTGTATTCAACAAAGTTTTGGCTAGTGAGGCCTAATAAATATTTTATTGAGAGCGGTTTTTTCACCCCTTTTAGGGTTTTTCCACTCATAAATACTGTGTTGTGGATCTTCTTAATTTGTGTTTGATCAATCATATTTGTTCAAGCATTTTAGTCTTCACTTCATGGTGCTTCTCACAACATTTGAATATCTATGATACTTGAAGTTTATAAGCATAAAATTTGTGAGGATTAATTAATTTAGATTTGATTTGTAACTTGAATCACTCATTCACCCCCCCTCTCAGTGATTTTGTACTCCAACACTATTATCACGCGCTTCACTTTATTTCGTTGTTGGTATTAATCCATCGCCATATGATAAGGCATCTCAAGAGTAATTGTTGTTTACTAAGTCAAATGATGTTCTATCTCAAAGCATCAACTATGTCAAACTCTCTATATTGAATTCATTGCTATGCATTGCATAACATATAATTCGATCTTTACTCTTTGTCAATATACATTATATTCGGTCTTTACAATGCTTGTATATGTTGCGTACAATCGGCCTATGTTCATGTAATAAATTAGCCTTTAAGAATTGCTTATGTTAATTGACCTCCAAGCATATAATTATATATAAATATATAATCATATATGTACATATACATATATATATATATATATATACACACATATATCAACTCTCTCACATATATATATATATATGTATATGTATATATATGTTATTATATATAAAAATAATTATATAAATATATATTTACAATAAATTTTACATATATATACATATATATACACACACACACACCTCTATATAAGAATTAACACTTATGCACGTATACACATATATATATATGTATATGTATATGTATATATATATGCATTCCCATATATATATTCTATAGTCATATGATAATCAAATAATCCATTTGATATTCAAATTGACCATGACCATATGATTATTTTCCTGTATTATATTGTATTAATATCTATATACGTATATTCATAATTATACATATGTTGACATACTTGTATTGGACATCCAATTATATCCAACATACATATATATCGACATGTACATATATATGCTTATAGGTGTATATCTCAAAAAATATTCAACCATACAATCAAGCATAGAACACAAGGAAAATTTCATAAGTTCCAAACATATAAACATCATCCAAGCATGCATTCTATAGTAATTATGACCCTTAAAAATGCAAACACTCATACTAAGGATGAATTATTGATTCCCAACACTATGTCTAGACACAACCATTCTACTATGAGTGTGTGTGTAGCTTAGATAGGTTTCATTTAGGGTTATCCAATCAATCACTTCTCTTGAGTGATACTTCCCCTCCACCTAGAGGAATGAACCTGTCCCTACAACCAACTCAACACACTTGCAATAGTAGTTAGACGTTCACAATAAATCCATATGCATAGTAAAATTTAGCATATTCATATAGTAATCAATGTAAACATATGTACTCTTTCAAAGCCATATGAATAATCTATCAATACTTTCACATAATACCTATTTTAGTATCCTATTAATCACATCAAAATCATGATTGCATTTACCATCCTATTTACCTATAAAGGTAAAAGTAAATTAGTAACAACAAGATGGGGTGCAACACTATGTGAGAATAGTTTATTCTGGATCTACCTCATACCACCCATGAGGTATCATAGTGCTATGCTGATGGGATTGGTGGAGAGATGGATTGCAAACACATGCACATTCCATTTTCCTACAAGAGAGATGACAATGACTCTAGAGGACATGCACCGTATTTTGAGATTATCCATCTGAGTTGAGATCATCCATTTAGAGGAGGATCACACACAAAGATAGATTGGATGGGATATTGAGTATTATGTGGGTCACCCTATTCCACCATGGGACATCAAAGCTTGTGTTGAGGTTTAGTGGTTGCTATATGCTCGCTCACCATTATTATGAAATATTGTGGTTGTTATTATTGTTTTAGCACTTGTATCAGACGAATGAGGCACACACCTAGGTGCAGGCCTCGTTCACACCATTCGCTAGATGGAGCGACATCAAAATTTTTATTCTTGGGGTAGCAGTATGTTGGCTCATCTCTATTATGACCTTGGGCACTTTATTTATCAGGAGTTACACAACATAGTACACTGTATGCTATTATAGGTTTGGTAATTTGAGCATATCACATGTACTAGTCCTATAGGTTATTTGATGGTAGAGACCATGGGCTATCTATGAGAATTCAACTACACACATAGACGAGTTTAGAATTTTGAGGATGTGTTGTATTGGAGTGTCCTATTTGATCATTTGGAGGAGGATGAGGTAGTATAGGGACCTTACTGCATGATACCACAGTAGCTAGATCTCACATGATAGCTTGTTAAGATGCAACATGATAGGTTTTTTCTTGGATGACATGACTATAGAGTTATGCCCTTTTATTATGATTAGGTTATGGGTAGTCCAGATAGGTTTAGATACCTCCTAGGCCATGACCTACATACTTGAGAGAAACATGGATTGGCTCTAGGCCAGGATACATTTGGCGTCCCATGATAGATGATGTCATTTTTAGCGATTCAAATGATGAGAATGAGGATATGTCCCCAACATTAGACTTGGATAATGTAGGTGCTATGATAGCCTATGAGAACTGGTGAATGAGAGCATGATTTGCACATGTCTTCCCTGTACATCACCCCACATGTGATATTGGACCTCTTTCAGATCGTGGAGATGAGAGAGAGGATGGAGCTGTGGATGGAGACACCAATGAAGATGATAGGATAGAGGACCTAGAGGAGGATGAGTAGGATGATGATGATGAGGGTCCATAGCCTACGAGTGATGATCCTAATGAGATAGAGGAGGCTATGGATGCCCTCAAGGAGAGATCTGTATCTCATCCATGAGTCACTCGAGCATGAATGATAATTGCATTGAGAATTACCCTTCATGAGCATGGAAAGGGAAATGGTGCTGGATCTTCCGTGCTTCTTTCTCATGAGGGACCTATTATCCGACATTGAGATCTTGATTGGTAGGCTAGTGATCTAGGTGATGATGTGTTATTATAGCTTTATTATGTTTTTGGTTATTACATTTACATATCATGTCTTGTTCTGATATTTTTTTATGATAACCATCTTGCAATGTGTACCCGAGAGTGTCGAGACCTCTTCCGTTGAGTCACTATAGAGACACCCCCTCCTTGCCCCCAAATTAGGTCACATGAGCGAAGAATATGCCACTGCCTAGTGCATGGCATCATGCTAAATTTTTTGATCCATTAGCAAGATGGAGGACAATGTACTTGAAGAGGCTTTGAGGATCATTGATCTATCTATAACTAGAGAGGAGTAGGAAAGAGCTGAGCTAGTAGAGCTTCGAGCTGCATATGAGAAGCTTCAAGTCACTTGGGTTCTGGCCAAGAATGAGTCACAGGATTTCATGTGATTGGAACCCAATAGGTTGGATAGAGATCTCACTAGAGTTTAAGAATATCTAGCTAGAGTACAGGGCAATAGAGATTGGATAGATCAGGAGCACATCACAACACTTATATGCGAGGGGATGGATTTAGGTGAGGTACGGGGCCTACGAGATCAGATGAGCTCCATGAGTAGATCATAATCAATTATCTCTTGACGAGCATTGCCACTAGGCCCCGAGGAGTTTGCTAGTCATAGGATACACTAGATGTACTATGTTGTATTATGTAACATTTTGTGATCATGGTTACTATGTACATAAACTTTCATGATTGTTATATATGAACATTTGTGTTTATTTCTACGATTTATTACTTAGATTAGATGTCAATTTGATCTATTAAACAATATTTGTAAGATTATTTAATAAATGTCTCCATGATCTAATTTATATGATCTAACCTAAACACTTATGTTTACATTAGATTACATTCTGATTAAGTGTTTTGTGTTAAAATAAATGCATTTATGATCTAATTATAAAATTAAATGCATGTAATGATCTAATTTAGCACAACACACATGAGTTTGAATAACATGTAAAGGAAAGTAATAATTCAAAATAATGAACAATTAATCTACATAAAATTTTCAAGACACACCGAGAATGTTTGTCAAGAAAGAAGCAATGAGAGATAAAATAGACAACTATCTACTTAATCTAACAACATGATTTAATATACATACTATTCAAAAATAAGTGTTGAGTGTAATATCTGCATAAATGCACAATATTGATAGGTTCTTTGAGAGGTGTACCATATGTTTATGTTAATTTGTATGATCCAGATCCATACCTAGGCAGGTGCAAAAAGATGGGGGTCAAAAAGTGGCCAAATTTTTAAATTGTTTTAAAACGTCATAACACGAGCATGCTATATCTCTTTATAACAAAAAATCAATATTTCTCATTTCTCATTTTTGCATTTTCCTCCAAACCCATGACCTTCAAACCCTTAAGAGTGTGCTTGCATTGCTAGAGACCAAATTCTTCATCAAATCATTGTCAAATCTTTACCAAAATGCTGCCATGACATCGAGGAGGTCAAAAGAGTAAGTTTTATTTGTTTTTTGTGTTAATTTGTTTCTAAATAGGTAGATTTAATAGGTTTTTTGATGTAAATTTATTTAATTTACAGGAAATGATAATCAACCTCCTAATCCTCAAAATCCTCCTTCACCTCAACCTAAAATACCTATTGAAGAACAACCCCAACAACAAACACCTCCAGTAATTTCTCAATATACCTCTGTAACACAAGAAAATTTAATGGGGCAAATTGAAAATAACAAAAAACAAATTGAAGACATAATTGCAAGGTTGAAAGATCTTGCAAGTTCAACCTCACATAGAGCCATGCTTGCTCAATTTCTTGAATCTATGTTATCAAATACAGATTCATTTAGCAAGAAAATATCTACTTGGTTGGATAAGGGGAGAGAGTTTAAACAATTCTATGCAGATAAGCTATTTTATAAACAAGTGAAAAATGAAAAAATTACAAAATTTGACTTGTGTTCCCTTTTCACAAACCCATGAACAAATCAAACTCTACACCTTACAAGAAAGAGGTTCCCTATCCATTGGTGCAACCACTAAGGGATAAAGAACCATTTTTGGTAGAGGCAGTGGATGGTTTTTGACCATCCTCCATGCAACAATAATGAGGTCCCATAATATTTTTTGAGGAAACTCTACTATGAGTTTTTCCTCGATACAGTCCCAAACTATTTTGATATGCGAGACTTTTAGGGTAGAGGTGGGGGATTTGCACATTATAGACCAAGGGAATGTCTTGACCCACAATGACCAGTGAGATGAGAACTCACCAGACCACCCTATGAGCACGTGGCTATCCCTTCCATTGTGAAGGAGAGTGACGAGGTCAAAACACTACAGTCGATAAGTTCCTTGACCTAGAGCATCATAGAGCACGCCAGTCCTACAAGACAACGTGAACCAAGGGAGACTTTGGGGAGTAGGATTCCACCCCATATTTTTCAGGCTTGTGGATCACCCTATGGTTACACTAGTAAAGTCAAACTAAATATGGACCTTACATGTTGGGTTACGTCTTCTCTAGAATTATCTAATTGGTCAAACATATTCTATATACATATGGTGGATAATATTTTTTTGGATGAATTCCTTTAATATATTTATACTCCCAAGTAAAATTTGTGGTGTGGGAGATCGAAACATCAATAAGCTTGGTGGATAAAAATACAAATCTATGTCACACTTTTATAAAAGAAATAGCCAACACAAATACAAAATTTCAACTTTAACTACGTAAAAAAGGCCTTTAAGTTTTGAATTTGAAAATGATATAAAATAATGAAATGTAGAACTCTTGACGAAGTTTATGGTTATATTTAAAAAAAAAATTGGTTTGATATACATTTTTTTATAAATTTAAGAGCAAAATTTGAATTGTCAAACAAATTCAAAAAAAGTGAGGTTGATGGGATGCCACAGAAAAATAGCAAACATTTTCTTTTCCCCCTATTTTCCCCCCAAATAGCTAACTTCAATATGTAGTGTATGGGGTTTTTTAAAAATTTTGATGAATTTTTTTTATAATAAAATTTCACCAAAACATCATAGTATTCATGTGATGTCAATTTTTGTTTCAAAAAACCATACCCTTTTAAAGATGATTCTCTTTTCTAATGTATCATATATTTTTCACAAAATTTAAATATATTTAAATATTTTTTTTTCAATTTCTAATCAACTTCATGTTTGATTATTAAAATTTTCTTATAATAAATAAAGACGAAGACACCCATCTTTTGTTTCATCTTTTAGATAGTTTTTACACACGCCACACGCCCCGCTGAAAGCAAGGACCTCCATATTTTTCTTTATCTTTTGGGTTGTTTTAGGTTTCACTCATTTTCGCCTTTACTTTTGAGAAGAGCGTCTGTTTTAATCAGGGGATAGATTTACAAAGTTTCAGGCCTTTTGGATAGTGGTCGTAGTTAATTTTTAGGGTTTGTGGGACTTTTAGTCCCCATTTAACATTGGTTTAAACTTTTATAATCTTTGCGGACGTTGAAGCTCTCCATATTTCTGAGGCATAGTTGCATTGAGGGTCACACAACCTACTGGTCTCCGCATTTGGCATGTTATCTTTGATTTTCACATGGGCGAGCTATTCTCATATCCCTACCCAATATGCCAAATATTATTCACTGCAATAAATTTCACGTATTGAATGTTTATGCATTGCTGGTTTGATGTTATTGTGGGATTTATTCCGCTCTTCTCAATGGTCATATTGAACCCCACAACATTATCATTTCCGCAAGCTTGCATATTATGAGTTTCTCTATATTGCGAGTATTACCTTCAATGCGGGTCTTCATATTTTGTCAGGCTCTATTTTATCGGGCGTTTTGTGACTGCGAGCTTTCTAGTATTGCGGGATCTCACACCACATTTCTCCGCAAATTCTTTTGCAGGCTTTTCATAAGCCTTTTTTCCGCAAAAAGCCCATGACTGTTTTAATTGCGGGACCTTTAAAGTTGTTGGTTTATTATAGTCATAAGCTAGGTCGACCACCCACCGAATCCCCGCATATCCCTTGCAACAAATGATTCTTCGCGGAGATTTTATATTAAAGGAAAAGCGAGGTTGTTGGTTGTACAATTGAGGATGGGATCGTACCATCTTAGGTGTGAGATCGGTAGGTGGAAGATACTTAAGGAAATTTGAGAAGAAAAAGCGTGCATTTTCTGTAATAAGAGAGTGGTGGAGAGGAATGACACTTCATCATGGAATGCACAGTTTATGAAGATCTGACTTGAAAAAAATTTGACGACAAATTAAATTGTTTGTCTCGATCCCATAAACTGTTTAGTCTCGTGAACGTCATTAAAATCTTTCATTTCATTTCATACTCTAATTTTATTCTGGCTATTGTTTTTAACTGTTGCTTATTCATTGGGTGGGTTTATCCATATTGCGGGTCTTATCTCATTGCGGGATTTTTGCATGGGCGAACAATCTGCATATCTCTGCAGCTCTAAAGCGCCATCGAGTTCGTTTATTTTAGAACGTCATTTATGCCTCTCCATATTATTAGTCTTGAATTACGCCAATAAATTTATGAATTGAGGAAAACATTAGTTTCATTTTGCAGCCATAAAATCATGAAGTCTTCTTCAAATGGGGGTCTCGTAAACATGAATACCAGTTTGGGGCGACATTAATATGGATCAAACATCTAAAATCTTATTAGGCAACCTTTATTAAGGAAATGTGAATTAAATCTTGGCCAGGGGAAAAATTTGTGAGGCATGAAGTTTTCAGTTAATGCCATATAGCAGTTTAAAGTTTGATTCCCATTGCTACCAATACAGATAAAACACATTATATCAAAATCTTCTCTCTATTGCATCGACCTTCCTTAGGTTGAGTTTTTGTGCATTCATGAATAGGCACAAAGCGTCATACTCACTCTAAAACGTCGCCACCATTTAGTTTTTGCAAGCTTTATTATGTGAGAATTTAATTATTGCGGATAAAGTCCTCGCATGAGGACTTTATCAATGCGAGATTTTAGTCTTGTTTTTACGTCGAAGGCGTTCTCATTCCTTATATCAATATTACCGGTTGAATTTAATGGTCGACGATTGTCAATATGGTAGAATGATGGTTGACCATTGAAAAAGATCTATTGTTGATGAACCAAATATAAAATAAATAAAAATAATATTAAAAAAAATAAAACACTTTATACAAATAAAGAAAGCAAAAAATAAGATATTCTTTCTACATTTCTACTAGAAAATATGTTTTACATTCATATTATAAAAATAATAATTAAAAAAAAAACATAATTATTATATTTTACAATTTTTTTTTTTACTACATTGAATTTACCTTATCTAGTTAATCATTGCACTTTATACAAAGAAAAAAAGCAAATAATTAGATATTGTTTCTACTTTTCCACTAACATTCAAAGTGTAAATCATACTATAAAGACATCCACAATTGAGAATGCATTAGCATGACGCAAGACTATTGAAAAAGATCTATTAACCCAATATAAATTAATCAAAGAAAGCAAAACATCGAATATTATTTCTACATTTCCACTAGGAAATATGCTTCACATTCATTTTATAAAGGTTAAAAACAAAAAAAAATCAAATTATTATATTTTACAAATAAAAAATTATTATATTTAAAAAAACATATTTAAATAATTAATTTAATGTTTTGAATGTATACTCAATATTATTCTATTTCAAACATTATAATAATATATATACCATCTTTAATAAGCACTTTTATTTCATCTTCCTAAACAAAACAAACATTTATTTCAAATAGTTTTTCTTCTTAGTTCAAAGCATTTCACAATTACATTCTACTATATTTAATGTCAAATACTAAGTTCTATCTATACAAATTCTAAATTTAAAAAAAACCATCGACGTACCTATTGCACACCAAGGTGTGATTGCTAGTGATATTTGATTTAAAGCATTTAAATATTCGCCCTCCATATTTCCACAAGTAAAGTACATTGTGAGTCGTGCCACCTTCTATTCTCCACAAATATTAACATTAAAATATTCATATTAAATGTGAAACTTTTGATACTTGTGGCTTTGTTTATATTTGCAGACTTATTATAGTTATAAGATTTTTTCTTGTGGTCAACGACACCTTATATCCCCGCATCTCCTTATTTCAACATGTCTTGAATGCTCAATGTTTATGCAGATTTACCTTTTGTGGATTCTTCTGAACGTTTGAAAGGAGATTTGAAGGAAGCTCATTTTGATCTTGATAGCCATAGAATTATGATCATGGCATATCTGAGATACTGCTGAGACTTGTTTTGTGAAATCTTGCAGAACTTCTATTATTTATGCATTGAGTTTTTTTTCGTGTGGTATATCTCTATCAACCATGTCCAGAGGTCTTGTAGTAACGGAAAAAGTAGCCTTTTTTTCCCTTACTTGGTTTGATAATTGACATTAAAACATAATTAATGGTGTTTTGGAGTAGTGTTGTACACAGTCACATCATTCAAGACCTTTATTTGATTAAAACATGCTTTAATTGATCTTTTGCAAAGGTGTTGTGAAGTGTTGTAACATATTTTCACATTTTTCTAGGACTTATTTACTTAATTAAGCTTAATGGGCCCCTTTTTAATAAAATGTATTCAAATTGGTACCTTATTTAAGTGATAAAAATTTTTCACTTTTATCTAGGGTGATTTTAATTAATTGTGGTTGATTGGATTAATTAACCTCTTTAATTCAAATTCAAGTCTTATTTATGACACCTTCTAAAGATCTATCCTAACACCCATAATTCAAATAATATAAAATTTAATTGAGTAAAAATTAGGTCTTGGAAAATGGTGCCAGGACCCATTCACCCTAGGTGGTGAATGGGTCCTCCCTTAATAGGACCCCCCTTTTTGAGTTGCTCTGAAATGAGATTTTGACATAGTTTCCATCCCTCAGGATTAGGTCCTGGAAATTGAGCCAGGACCCATTCGCCCTAGGTGGTGAATGGGTCCTCCCTTAATGAGGACCACCTTTTCAAATTTAATTATGGTGAGAATTTAGTGAGGTTTGCTTCTAGATCTGGTGTCGTCCTTAATTGTTTGAATTTTGGGGTTAATCTCCTAGTTTAGTATAAATAAGGGGTTAATTCACATCGTTTCTCCTAAAAATTCAATCTAACAAGATCTAGAAAGTTTATGAAGCCATATAGCATCCAAGTTTACAAGCATTAGAAAATTTACAAGAGCATTTTCAAGGCATTTCAAGGCAGATTTCAAGAGTCTATTGCAACAATTCAAGATCATATCATTATGACAAGGGTTTAATGCATTCATGTGTGTTGTTGAGCTAAAGAAGTAGATGTAGCATTGAAGATCTACCTGCAAGTATTTTTTACATCATATTCAACGATCCAAGATCTACATTCTTCATGGCCACTACATGCTAGATTACAGATTTGTTTCACAAGACATCATCCAAGGTGATATTAATTGCACATTTCATGTTTCATGCTTCAATTTATTTATTTAATCATTTGGTTTAATTACCTACAAGGGGTTTGACCAAGACAAAACCCCATTCACTAACAAACAACAAGTTTTTCTTCTCTTGTATGTGTAATTGCAAATTTACAGGTTGAAGATCAAGTGGAGCAAGTTTGGAGCAAAATTCTCAAAATTGTCAAGTTTTAAAAGTTGTCATCCAAAGGGCAAGATCAAATATTTAAAGCCACAAAATTACCTACAGACTTCTAGAAGTTGATAACTGAGAATTTGAGAGTGAAAAAATCAAGGAATAGAACCTTGATCTCAGTTTCAGAAACCCTAACAGGGACCCATTCGCCACTAAAGGCAAATGAGTCTTTTGTAGCTTAAAAACAAGTTTTTGACAAGATACACAATTTATTATGCTCTAAAAACTTCCCTCATGGTTGCTATAATAGTTAGGTATCATTTATGATTTTTATTTGCATCTTATCATATACATAATTTTAGTGATTTAGTGTGGAAAATTAAGTGGTTCATCATCTTGTTGATTCATTTTGGTGAACCCTATTTTCCCACCTAATGATTAATGGTGAAATCGATATATTGACCATTGCAATATTTTTATTTTTGAAGTATCTCATTGCATCTTAGGTTAGATATTTAATTCATTAGCATTGAATTAAGATCTTATTTAGGATTACTTGTTTTGCATTGAAATCTTGCATCTCATCTAGGGTTTAGAGTTGCATTATTTTGCATCTCTCTAAATTTGAAAAATACAAAAAGAAAATTAGTCATTCTGCATCTCATTTATATCTCATACAATTGCATTTGAAAATCAAAACAAAAGTGAATTTCAACTTAGACCTTGCATTTCATCTTTTCATTGCATTTTCATATTACATTGCTAGAAAAACTTAAACTGAAACTCACTGTCTCAAACCTAAAAATGAAAGATATCACTGAAAGATTGCAAATCATTTTAAAATAGTTTAAAAATACCTAACTAGGACCCTTTCACCCCTTTTGGCGAATGAGTCCTTGATTAGGTCCTTTTTGTACCTTTTGGCAACTGAAAAGGCATTAAAATTCACTCTGAAATCCACAGAAACATCTCAGAAACATCTAACCAGAACCCATCCACCCTTATTGGTGAATGATTCCCTATTAGCTATTGATTTGCATTTTTTGGACATTAAAATCTCAATTTCTAGCTTTTGTTGGTGCTATTACTTTCCTGTTTCAGTTTCCTGATTTGTTGTTTCATCAAATTAATTGTATTTAGTTTAAATCGCTTCATTTTAGTGCATTGTTAAAAATTCAAAATTGCATTAAAATTTTTCATTTTCAGCTCATTGCATTGTAATCAGTAAATTGCATTACTTAGAATCTAAAAATTGCATTTCATTGTAGGTTATTGTATTGCCCCTTTTCCATTTTAGGTTTTGCACACTAGGTTTGTAAAATTTAAATGAGCTTGACAACTTGGTGTCCTATTCACAATAATATTATAAGATGTAGTTTGAGGCTCATGTTATCCCATGATATCTCACTCACCATGGATCTTGGGTCTTTTACTCTCTTTCTGATAGTGTTGAGAATCAACCCTCCATGGCTCATAGTTTTCATACTTTATTTCCCATGACTTCACCCCTACAATCAATGTGCATGATGTTATTGACAAGCTAGATGAACAACTAGAAAACTTACAAGCTCATATCCTTAGTGAATGCATAGACATTAGCTTGGTTCCCATCATACAAAATTTAAGGAAAGTGCTTAAAACTCGAAATGAAGCACAAATCATCTATAGCCTTAGTTGCTTCCTTCATGAATACTTGAACAAACAAGAAAATAGCAACATGCATGCCACAACCAATCCTTCTACTAAAACTAAGAACAATGTTAACATGAATCATGATCATATGTAACCACGTCTCGTAGACAAAGTGATAGCATTTATCGAAGCTAGACCTTGTAAGGGATCGACTAGAGAACCTCTTGACATTGATTTCTCACAAAAAACATACCTAAACATGCACTTGATGGTCCTCTTTACATAGCTGGACAAATCAATAACAAGCCCACTAATAGGATATTGATTGATCTCATATATGGAGAGAATGTGATAACAAAATAATTCTTATATGTGCATGAGCTATATAAAAAAATATATGATAACTCGAAAACATGGATCAAGACACATAATGGATTTTCTTGCCCTATGGTAAGCTCGATTTAGATCTCCCTTTAAAAGTGGGACCGAAAACATTAACAGTCTCATTTTCCATCATTCTGCGATCGAACCAATTTCATGTGAAGCTAGGCTATCCATGGCTTCACTCCATGAATGTAATCCCTTCGTTTGTGCATAAATGTCTCAAGTTTCCAATTGGAAATGATATTTTTACTGTGAATCATAGTGGATTTAATCTTGCCTCGGCAAAAGGGAAATTTTCAGTAGATTACTTTTGGCCCAAACCTATGGAACCTATCAAGCCTCATGAATTTTTTTTTCCAAATCATATAAAAAATTCAAGGCAAAGAAAATAACATAACTATCCCTTCGCAATATGCCTCAACCCATGTCCGAACTAACTATCCTTGATGAATCAGTGATTGAACCAAAATCACTTCCGAACATACAAGAACAACCTATAGAAAAACCTCTTGCAATTTCCTACAAGAGACCACGAGATAACACAAGTAATCCCATTGTCCCTCCTAGAGTCAAACAAGTTTACAAAGTCAAAGAGAAAGTGGTTGAACAACCTCTTGTTGTTTCTTCGATTCCTCCCAAGGAAGAGAAGGAAACTATGATTGAAAAACCCACTGTTACACAAAAAAAAATTGAAAAGAAATCAAAGTGCTAGAGAGTGTAGACGTAGACATCGTGCTATTGCTCGTAGATTAAAAACTCAAGAAAATAACAACATAGAAAATCAAAATCCAAACCTACCTGAAGCAATGCATGATGACTCTCAACCCTTGCTGCAACATAAAAAAGAACATTGCATGAACATTGTTATTCAACCTCCTGTTGTGATTAACTTAGATGATGATATTGATTATACAAAGATAGATGAACAAGTGCATGATGAGTTGAATACATTTCTTTCTTCTTCTATGAGATTATATGAAAAAACTCCTACTAAGAGTGTTGAAATTGGTGTGTGTCCTAGTTCAACACTTGATGTTGTCCCTTTGGCTAGTTGCCCTCCTTCCGTTTATACCGACCGAGATTGAGAGGCAGACGACTTGCTTTAGGTTGACTCACTTGGGCCTTTCTAGTATTTTTCTTTAGCATGTTTTTCTTTATGTTATTGCATGTGTGTAATGTGATCCCATGTGACATCTCATTTGATGTATCCTTCTCTCTTTTGTGCATTCTTCTATATGTACCTTCATTCTTCTCTATGTCGTAAACATTTTATGATTTTTCTTTTGTCTTGTGTTTACCATTTAGGGATGACACAAGGAACTAAGACATTTATGTCTCTTCCATGTTGAACCAAAATATTTTCTTTATATTTTTCATTTGTCTTGTGTTTTCCCTTTAGGGATGACGCAAGGTGTCAAGACATTTAGGTCTCTTCCATGTTGATTTGAAAAGATTTTTCTTTGTTTTCACTCTCTTTGTGTCATTCTTCTAGTTCTATGAGTATTTGGGGAATGATGATAGTTCCATGATCTATGCCAACATTGTAGCAAATACATACTAACCCCAAATCCATAGATCCCTTATGTATTTTTGGGGGCAACCCTTCCTTCCTATGTCATGACACAACTTACTTCGGAAATATATGACTTGGCATAGGGTTTTCTGAGGAAATCTCTCATGTCTTAGGCAAAACATTGGCTAATTTAAGGAAATTGCTCACAGTGATGGTGTAGCAACCGCTTTAAAGTGGGGGCATACATTGATTACATCTTTTGGAAAAAATTTATGGCAGAATTTTTCTCTTTTCTTGTGATGTGTCCTCTTCTTGGTGGTGTCATTGGGTTTGATGTTGTCCAAGAGTGCATGATCTACTGACATGCCATGATGCGAATGAGGCATCCCATGGGAAAAAATCTAACACTTTTGACTTGTCCTCTCTTGGAGAAATTAGACACAATTATCCCTAAGAAGAAGACCTTTACATGAACAAATAAAAATCCCCTTTAACAAAATTTTACATATCAAAAGTATTTACAATTTAGCATTACATTGTGGTGCCTTATCGAAGATGTCAGAAGGATAACTTCGGTATGGTATGAGAGGCTAATATGATTATCTAATTTTCCACTTTGATGGGACAACTCACCTACTAGACAGACTGAGGTTTCACTACCCCAGAGTGAGCAATGTATGTTACAGATAAACAACCCCATTCCACATCGCGTTGGAATGGTGGTACTTGATCCTTTATTTTTTTCTTTATTTGGCCTTTGATAGGGTATGATTATGTATCTTTGTTATTGCTGCATACTTAAGTGTATTAGATGTCTAATTTAGTGTGAGTTTGACATGGGATCATCCTCTCACTAAAGTGGGGAAATATGTAGTAATGGAAAAAGTATCCTTTTTCCATTACTTGGTTTGATAATTGACATTAAAACTGAATTAATGGTGTCTTGGAGTAGTTTTGTAATGTGTTGTACACCTTCACATCATTCAAGACCTTTATTTGATTAAAACACACTTTAATTGATCCTTTGCAAAGGTGTTGTGAAGTGTTGTAACACATTTGAATGACACTTTTCTAGGACTTATTTACTTAATTAAGCTTAATGGGCCCCTTCTTAATAAAATGTATTCAAATTGGTACCTTATTTAAGTGTTGTAAAGTGTTATAAAGAACTCCCATATTTATCTAGGGTGATCTTAATTAATTGTGGTTAATTGGAGTAATTAGCCCATTTAATTCAAATTTAAACCTTATTTATGACACCTCCCGAAGATCTATCTCGACACCCATAATTTAAATAATTTATTTAATTGGGAAAAAATTAGGTCCCAAAAAATGGTGCTAGGACCCATTCAACCTAGGTGGAAAATGGGTCCTCCCTTAATAGGACCCCCTTTCTGAGTTGTTCTGAAACGAGTTTTTAACATAGTTTCCATCCCTCAGGGTTAGGTCCTGAAAAAATGAGCCAAGACCCATTCGCCCTAGGTGGAAAATGTTTCCTCCCTTATTGAGGACCCCATTTTCAAATTTAAATTTGGTAGGGATTTAATGAGGTTTGCTTCCAGATTTGGTGTCGACCTTAATTGTTTGAATTTTGGGGTTAATCTCCTAATTTAGTATAAATAAAGGGGTTAATTCACATTGTTTCTCCTAGAAATTCAGTCAAACGAGATCTAGAAAGTTTATGAAGCCATATAGCATCCAATTTTACAAGCATTAGAATGTTTACGAGAACATTTTCAAGGCATTTCAACCTGGCATATTTCAAGTCTATTGTAGCAATTCAAGATCATATCATCATGACAAGGGTTTAATGCATTCATATGTGTTGTTGAGATAAAGAAGCAAATGTAGCATTGAAGATATACTTGCAAGTATTGTTCACATCATAGTCAAGGATCCAAGATATACATTCTTGATGGCCACTACATACTAGATTGCAGATTTGTTTCACAAGACATCATCCAAGATGATATCAATTGCAAATTTCATGTTTCATGCTTCAATTTATTTATTTCATCATTTGGTTTAATTACCTACAAGGGGTTTGATCGAGGAAAACCACCATTCACTAAAAAAAAAAAAGTTTTTCTTCCCTTGAATGTGTTATTATAGATTTACAGGTTGAAGATCAAGTGTCTAGCAAGTTTGAAGCAAAATTGTCAAGTTGCAAAAGTTGTCGTCCAAAGGGAAAGATTAAATATTTAAAGCCTTAAAATTACCTATATACTTCCAAAACCTGATAACTGGGAATTTGAGAGTGTGGACATCAAGGAACATAACCCTGATCTCAGTTTCAGAAACCCTATCAGGGACCCATTTTCCACTGAAGGCAAATGAGTCCTCTGTAGCTTAAAAACAACAAGTTTTTGACAAGGTACATGGCTTTTTATGCTCTAAAAACTTCCCTCATAGTTTCTATAAAAATTAGGTATCTTTTATTATTATTATTTGCATCTTATCATACACATAATTGTTATTTGCAACCTTCTGATATGGAGTGAGTCATTCATTTTGGTGAACTTGATGTGAATCGAACATGTAACCTTTCATTTTGGGTGAACCTACATTTAGAAAATCATAATTATGATTTGGAGTGCATTATCATCTTGGATCTAGCTTGCATTAACTTTGTATTAGGGTTTGCATTAGTTAATTGGTATTCTAGAGTTTCTAATTCTTACATTAGTGAAAGTGCATATAGGTTACATTTTTGCATCTTGCACACCATTGAAAATCATTTGAAATCTACATTTGAATTTAGTCTACAAATCAACCAAACCAAAAATCATATAATTCACTTAAAAATTTCTAAAAATTGTGAAAAAAACCCTCACTGGGACTCATACACCCCTCTGGGCAATTTAGTCCTAGTGTAGATTTTAAACTGTACTTTCTAGCATTGAATTATATTTTGTGTTTTTGCTTTCCGTTGTTAGTCACCAGTTTCAGTTTGTAGATTTTTTGTTACATTCATTTCATTAGATTTAGCATAGTTTACGTTCCTTGCAATTGTGGATAAAATTAGATTATAGTACTTTTCATTTTGAACATTAGTTCATCGTTCAATTAGATTAGATTACATTTGGAATGAACATTAGAAAAAAAAACTGAAAAAACCTATAAACTAATGAACCACTTGGAGAAAGCATAGTTATTTGACTATGTCGAATTTCTTTGTCCAAGTTAACCTAAACCTAAATCCTTTTAGTAGTGATAACTTTCACATGTTAGATGAAGCCCTTGAGGACTTCATATCACAATTTTCATCCACTAAGGCTTGCTATGACAAACCAAAACCAAGAGAAGTAAATGTGATTCAACCTCAACTTATCCTTTATTTGCCTTCACACAAACCCCAAACTCAAAAAAAATCTGAACTTATTCTTTACCCACCTAAGAATAATGTTTTGCAGCAACCCAGTTATACTACCATAGCTCACACATATAACTCTCAAAACAATCTACAACCAAAGAAATCAACCCCAACAACCTTACCTTTGCGTAATCCCATCTTGCTTAGTGATCCTTGTTTTCTTTCTCATAGTGGGAAGGAGTACGATCTTGTTGAACAACTTAAGAATACTCCTGCAAAGATATCTCTATGGGACCTAATTCAAAATTCACCTAATTATCACACTATGCTTCAAACTAACTTGCAACAAGTAATGGCTTCCTAGATGATACAAATTCAAATTATGTAGTAGCTCTAATACAAGGAGTGAATACAATTAATATAGACATTACATTTCATCAACATGAGCTACCTCCTTTGGAAATGATAAAGAGAAATGATTCCTTCATGATAATTTCTATTCATAATAGGTTACAAATAAAAAGAACCTTTGTTGACAACGGTTCCGCTCTTAATGTGTGCAGTGTGACCCTTTTGGATAAACTTGGTGTGGATAAGTTTAAAATTCAACCTAGCTCCTTATCGATCCGATGACTTGACAATGTAGGAAAGCAACCGTTGGGGGGGATCACTTTACCTATTATAGTTGGAAAGGCTACCTTACAAACTCATATTCATGTCATGCCTCATGAACTTTCATATAATCTTCTTTTAGGAAGACCTTGGATTCATGAGATGCATGCAGTGCCTTCAACTCTTCATCGTATAATGAAGTATGTCTACAAAAATAAAGTATACCAAATTGAAATAGACCCTTATCCTAAAAGTTGTTTACAAGTTGAAAAAGGAACGACAAGTCCTCTAAACACATTAATTCCAACATCGACCATAGAACCTATGGAAGAAGGTAAACAAGAAACATAAATGGTGTCGAAGTTATTGGAAGATGATTGGGGTTCCTTGGAGTTCACACCCTCGTTTATGGGAGAATACATAATCACAAGAAAAGAAGATGAAAAAAAAGCAACCAATGGTAATGTCAACACATAATTCAAAAGAAAACTCACAAGAATCTACCTCATCTACACTTGAAAATGACACAATATATACAACTAATTTTGATGAGATAGATTACCAAAAAACACCAAACCGGAAAGAAATGGAAAGAATTTATGGGAGAGGTTATGAACTTATGAAACAATTGGATTATAGTTTAAAAGGATGTGGGAAGAAAGAACAAGGCATATGTGTTCTTGTAGAACCTAACACACAAGAAAAAAAAGTGGTTTAGGGTATTGCCCTTCTAAAATCATGCCAGCATTGAAAAAACCATCGTTAAACATCAACACCATCATTTGTAAACCTAAAATCAATCTCACCTTGAAGCATCCTAAATTGCTTGGTATCAGTTGTGAACCATCATGGGAATAATTTGAAGATGATGAAGCCTTGAAAGAAATTCTAGGAGTTTAAGAAAAACCATCTACTCCTCAAAAGAAACAGGTTACATGTGCTATGATTAGAACCAAAAAAAAAAAAGACGAAGAAAAGGATAGTAGTGAGATTGACATGAGCAAAGAAGAATACATCCCTGAATTTCTAAAACAAAGTGTACTTCCTTTAGGAGATATAATTGATATATCGATGGAAATCAACAATAAAGAGAAGGCGATTAAGATAGGAAAGTGCCTTGATGTTGAGGAATGTAAGAAGATCATGCAACTTTGCTTCATGAATTTGTCAAACTTTTTGCTTGGAATTATTCGGATATGTCAGGAATTGATGCTAAGATAGTGACACACAACACAACCCTTCTTGAAAATGCTAAACCAATTAGATAAAAGATACGAAAGATGAATCCTAAGATAGCCTTGCTAGTAAAGGGTGAGATTGAAAAACTCCTTGAATCCGATTTCATAAGACCTATAGATTGTTCTCCTTGGATCTCGAACATTGTTGCAGTCACAAAACCATATAATCGTATTAGGATGTGTACAGATTTTTGTGATTTGAATAAAGCATCTCTAAAAGATGAATTTACCCTTCCTAATATTGACATGATAGTAGACTTGACTATAGGACATTCTTTGTTGTCATTCATGGATGGATTTTCTGGATATAATCAAATCTTTACCAATCCTCAATATCAATACAAAACAACATTTACAATTGTTTGGGGAACATTTTACTGGGTAATGAATCCCTTTGGATTAAAGAATGTGGGAGAAACATATCAACAAGCTATGACACTAATATTTCACGATTGCATACATAAGATTTTGGAAGACTATGTTGATGACATTCTAGCCAAATCATTAACTAGACAAGACAATGTGAATGTCCTTTGGAAGATCTTTGAGTGAATGCAAAAATACAACATGAGATTAAATCCAAAAAAGTGTGTCTTTGGTGTAGATAGTGGAATTTTTTTAGGTTTTATCGTATCTCATGGGAAAGTGCACTAATCCGTGACACAATTTTGGCTCTTAAGATGCCACTTTTTTCCTTCTTCTTCTGAAATCAGCAAAATCTGATTTGCACGAGAAAATGAAGATAGTTATGCTCAAAATTTCAAGATGCACCAAGAACAAAATTTGAAGTGCTCCGAGTCTGGTTTCTAAGCTACTATTTTTTTTTGAAATTAATGAAGATTAAGGGTCTCAAAAAGGGGGGGCCCAAAACATGTCCTGTTTTTATAAAAAAAAATAGCATCCCCCCTTTTTGATTAACTTTTTTTTTGAATTTTGAAAAAACCAATAGGGAGAAATTAGCTAACACCATGTAGTTTATCCTCGTTCTTTCGGATAATTTTTTTAATGAATATATAATATTTTATGATTTTTCAAAGTGGACACATCCTAAAAAGCTGAAATTTGAGCGTGCTTCCCCCTTAATTTTTGGAAAACTAATCGAAAATTGATTTTTTTTTCATCATGTGTAGAATGGAGTCTAGTTTCAAAAAATGTAATTTGTTTCACATTTCGATGAATGAGTAAAAATCTATACTAAAACTAGCACATGTTGGTTTTTGACCAAAAACGAAGGCATTTACAAAAGGAGTCATGGATAAAAACCTTAACTAAATCAAAATGTTTTTTTTAATATATATTTAGATAGCTAAGAGAGAGGTTAACACTATCACATTTTTTTTATATAGTTGCATTGAAAGACGTGCAAATAAGACGAGGCACACGAACAAAAATATGAGCAAATTTGGCAAATCCTATCAATTAACATGTCCAAAGTAGGTCATTTGGCGAGAGCACCAAATTTGGAGCTCACCAAATAGCACATCACATTTGGTGAGCACCAAATTTGGCATGCGCCAAATGCGATGTGTCATTTGACGAGCACCAAATTTGGCGCTCGCCAAATTACCTGCTTTGCCCAAAACTTGAATTTCCCCTCTCTTTGGTCGACAACTTTGATAATGCTTAGAGTGCAAAGTTTATTATCGTATATGGATAGTTGAGGTTTTACCTTTCATACGCTCTCTAATTCGTTACCCTAATTGGATAACTCTTTATCCCTCTGAATTCTCTTTCTCTCTCAAGTCTCACTTCCTATCATGCGACCTAGACTACTCTCTCAGTCCAATCCCCTCTCTCAGGTCTCTTTCCCTCCCACATAGGTACCTAAATAAATCTATCTCACTCCAACCCCCTTTCGCTCTCTCCCTCCCTCTCTCTCCCTCTTTGGTCTTTTTGTCTCTCTCACTCCATCTCCCTCTCTTAGGTTGTTATCTTTCTCTCTCTGTCACTCTCTCTCAAGTATCTCCCTCCTACCCCCTCTCCCTCTCTTAGGTCCATCACTCACTCCCTCTATCTCTCTCCCATTCTCTTTCTCTCTCACTCACTCTATCTCCCTCTCTTAGGTTGTTATCTTTCTCTCTCTGTCACTCTCTCTCAAGTATCTCCCTCCTACCCCCTCTCCCTCTCTTAGGTCCATCACTCACTCCCTCTATCTCTCTCCCATTCTCTTTCTCTCTCACTCACTCTATCTGTCTCCCTCTCTCTCTCTCACTCTCTCTCGGGTATCTCCATCCCCCCTCTCTATCTCTCTCCCACTCCCTCTCTCTCACTCCCTCTATCTCTCTCCCACTATCTCCCACTGTCTCTCTCCCTCTCTCTCAGGTCTCTCC
>CM021100.1:63975905-64025726 GCA_007115665.2 Sequoiadendron giganteum | reverse complement strand
TGCACTTTGTGTTCTATCTTTCTATAATAGTCATACTTAGCCTTCTCTCCCATTATGGAAAAAATATTACTTAACAAGGTAAAGTCAATTCTTGAATTTATATAAAATGACACTTCATAAAGGATCAAGGAGATTTATATTAATAATATTTTAAAGGGTACCTTTTTTTAAAAATATGAGCTCTTTTTAGATAGATACCTAAAAAAAATTGAAAGTGGCAATAAACCTTGTAGGATATGGTGCATGCCAGTCTCTTGGGGATGCATTTCAAGGTCACCAAGATGAATATACACCTTACATTCTTTGGTGATTTGAGCTCCATCAATTAATAACATTCAAGTCAAATGTGATGAAACAACCTGCATAATAGAATAATATTGCAAGAAACACATTATAAATACTTGATAATAATATGCCACTTCAAGGGAACAACCTCATGAACCACTTCAAGGGATTTACCTCCAATGGTATTCAATAAGAACATGATACTCAATATGATTATAATAACTAACTCCTACCCCCTATATATGTCATACGTATGCATTAGATTCGACATAGGTTGAGTTAACTACCTATATAAGACTATATTAATGATTATATAATTTAATTAAGAGTTAAGGTAGCCATAAGCTAACTAATCATAACCTTATGTACATATGATATTAAGGGCATAGGATGTTGCTCCTCTTTTCACACATGTCCTCGATGTTGATCAATTTTGAATACTTCTACATAAAATATTCATCTTCCCATGTGGAAAATTAGACAAAAAAGTACTTCCATTTAATGAAGTACTCTATATGTTTTTTCTAGTACTAAGCTTCTCCATGCGTATTTCAAAAATTAACTCAAGCTTCAAGATAGGTCTTCCCTCTACATATAGCTCAAGTAGCACTAATTGTGTCAAAATTCTATGTTGATCCCCTGGCCTCTTCATTTTATACTATACCTTTTCCTTGTTTTCCTTGAGAATAAAGGGCACCTCTTGCTAGTTTTGGATGTGTTTTCTTATTGATATAACATTTGGGTATCCTCGAAGAAGAGTTGATGGGTGGTGGGAAGTTCCCTATTACTGTTTGAATGGAATTATCATGATCTACCTTTGGATACAATCCTTGTGGAACATCCCCAACAACTACTAAATACACCTTTATAATTGCATGTAGATCTCTTGGCATAAGAACCTTTGACTCTTCTTCTTCTCCTCCTCACATTTCCATCAAGGATAAAAATTTCCAACATCATATATATGTGGGAGTTAATGGTGACTCCCCAACACCCCCAAGATCAGTTGTTAGACCAAAATATCTTCCAAAAGAGAGAAAAAAGCAAGAAAGCTTGCTTCAACAATGCAAGATGGACTATTGGTTGAATATGCTTGAATGAAAATGTACATGTGATTCCTTTCTTATAAAGGCAAGGTAGAGAAATAGTATTAGACAAGATCATTACAAGTGTCTTAATCCTATGAATTGAGACAACTAACAAACTAACTACCTAGGAATCAAGCATTACTAGCTATATAAGATAAGTTCTAGAAAAGCCAACTAAGACTTCTAGAAAGAATCTTATATCCTAAGTAAACTTAACATGTGAATATGTCCCCTAATTATCATGAGTGAATTAGCTAGGTACAATACATTTATCCACACTATCACCCCCTCTTAAGTGCAACTTAGGGAGAAGATTATTATGCAAACTATGCAAAAGACTATGACTATGGGTCTCGGCTACGATTCCATATCAAGTACCCATTTACAATGCATGAAGTCTCTCACAAGCAAAGAAAAGGAGAAAACCCAATGGGATAAAAATCCTCTCCAAAATAGAGCAAAACTAAACTAAACTAAACAAACATGATGTATGGAGGACTCAATGATACCCCCAAGGACTACATCCATCATGTATATACAATAAATTACCCCCCTCATAACAGGGAAAAAGAGAGATGACATATCCCCCCACAATGTATAATCACCTACATACATGGTTTTAATGTCTGAAGACAAAAAATAATCTAATGCCTACAAAAAAATGTCTCTCCCCTTAGGAAGAAGATACACCAAGCACAAATACATGAAAGCTTCCCATTCTCAATAGGAAGTGGAAGGAAGAGGAATCCATATGTATGAAAAATGTATCTCTGAAATCTGCTCATGTGTTGTCAAGTTCTTGGATATGATGAAGATGATGCAACAATATAATCAGGTACATGCTCAATCACAAAAAACTGTTACAAAATAGGAACAAGTGGAAACTGATCTTGAACAAACTCTGAAGATAAACATGAAGTGACAATTCCATATTTATCATCAAATAGGAGAGAACCCCCTCAAGTGTGTCCTCCAAATTTGAAATGTGAGACCATAAATAATGAAGCAATGTTTGTCAAATAGGAATCCCAATCAAGAAGACTATCGAATACCTATTTAAATGAATCACTGGATGTACTCAATGAATCATCAACAAAAGATGAAGATGGGATCTCAACTAGAGAAGTAGGAGCTACAGGAGAAGGCTTTGGATCATCAAGATGCTCAAGTTTTGCATCATATTCAAACTCCTCTAAGGTTTCATCATCATAGGGTATGTTATCAACATCATCAAGTGGACTAAGGAAATCTGAAGCAGGATCATCTAGGAATGGAGGCTTGTGTGGATCTCCAAATATCTCCCAGACTTTGGTCCAAACCATGCATGGGCATGACATGTCAGAGAAGACCGATGATAGGTCTCACTAAATATGCTTACATTGAAAGTATAACCATTCAATCCTATGATATGATCATTCTTATTACCCCAAACCGACTTCCTATATGTCATTTCCAATTCAGGTATGAGTCCATAAAGGTGTGGAAAATTTTTTAGCCACTTACAATGAGTTGTGATGCCTTTGTGCCATGACTCATAATTATCCCTAGTCAAAATTATTACATAAGGATGAGTTGAATAACCCATTATTACAATGATAATACACTTATCAAATGATACAATATGAGATCGACATAGACAATAAATCTAAAATGAAGTATAATGATCAAAACAACACTTTCCCAACTACCAAAATATCCAAGTACCCTTCAGTAGACCCATCAAGAAATATCTGATCACAATATACCTAGGATAGAAATAGGAAAAATTGCATTGATGGTTGGATAGAGCTCCTCAATACCTTTCCAATACCACGAGAATTGCAAAAATCGGAGATCGTGGCAAGAAGTTACGAGCTTAGGAGCCAAAAATGAAGATCTGACTTCAAATAGTAAAAATTGGCACCAAACACAAAAAAATTGAAAAATAATTGCACCACTGGAAACTTGAGATCGATGGCTTTCCGACGATATTTCCTTTCAAAAAATTCACCACCATATGTGAAAGTTGTGCAAAAATGAAAAAACCCCTATTATAGGGCACTAAGGGGCAAACTCCAACATCTTGAGGCTAATGAGGGGCAAAAAATGACTAAAATATAACATAGGTCAGATTTTTTTTTGCAATAATATGATATTGGAAGCGATGAAAATGGGGGAAGTGTACAATCGTATGGCTTAGGACATAGAGTACACCCACTTTCAACTATTCCACTCAAGGATAACCCTAGAGATCTCAAAGCAAAAGACAAAGAGATCTTGCAATAGGGTTGTCCTAGGGGCTGATTATAAACTAATGAGGGGTTCACAACAAAGTTAAGACTTGGAAATAAAAATGCAATGCAAGATGTAATATTAAACCCTAATATGATGTAGTGACCTACAAAATGACTTAAAAATGTAAATGAAACAAAACAGAAAGCTATAAAATGGAATGTGTGCACCTGAAATCTAGAGATGACTAGAAGGGCTCTAAAATGCTGGAAATTTTGATTTTAATGTTGACTGGGACTCATTCACCAAGTTGGGCGAATCAGTAGAAAATCTGGGTTTCTTTGCAGGAACAAGAATCTGGCAAATGGGTATTTGAATCTGCAAAAATCTGAATTTTGACCAAAACTAGGACTCATTCACCAGAAATGGTGAAAAATCTGGTTAGGGTTTTCTAAAACTTCAAGATCGGAATCTACTCTTCTCAATCTACTCAATTTTCTTCTTCAGGTTTATGGATCTGAATCTCTAAAAATCAACTTGTAGGTGTTCTTTAATGTTCTCCAATTCTTGATGACAACTTTGACAACTTTATCCAATATTTCTCCTCATTTTTTCTTCAATCTAAACCTGCAAATCACACACTAAAGAGAGGGAAAAATGTTTTTTTGTTAGTGGATAGGGGTTTGTCTTGGTCAAACCCCATTTTGGTAATCAAACCTTAAAATAGAATATAATAGGAATGAAGAATGATGAATGAACAAAATATGATGTTGCAACTCACCAAAATCTATCAATAAGATGTTGAAAACATGTGTGAGATGGTTCCAATGGATTTAGATCTTGACTCTTGCTTGAAGGTGATAGATCTTGAATGGAGTGCTAGCTTGAGTCATGAAACCCTACATCACAATTGTTAGCTCAAAAACAAACATGATGCATGAAGACTTTGACATGATGCTTGATGCTTGAATAATACTCTAAATCACTTGATAATTTGCCCTTGAATTCTCTTTTAAACACTCGAATGCACTTATGAACTCAACTTTTCTATTATCAATGCTCTCACAAAAGTATTAGGTGAAAATTAGTGAAAGAACCTTGTATTTATACTTAATTATGCAAAAATTCCTTAAAATTACAGTACTACAAACCGACATCAGATCTAGGAGGATTACATCTTGCCAAGAATTTGAATTAATTTTGATTTTGGGCTAAACAGGACTCATTCACCCAAGGTGGCGAATGAGTCCCATTAGGCATAATTTATGGTACCATTTTTAAAAATGCTTAGAAAGGTGTGAAACCAAGTTCGAAACCCAAAAACCTAGGTGGGACTCATTCGCCCAAGGTGGCGAATGAGTCCCAAATTACTAAATATGTGCCACACAAGTTGAAACACCTAAATTATGATTGGGTAATGATTTGTGTTGGGATTATCCTTGAAAAGATGCATTAAATGAGGCTTTTGGATGCAAAACAAGGCCAATTAAAGCATAAATAAGCCTAATTAATAGTGAGAACCCTAGAAAAGTGTGAAAGTGTGTTACAACACTTTACAACACTCAAAATAAGGTAGGATTAAGGTTAAAAAGAGGTTTATTAGGTGTAGTTAATTAATAAAACCTTAGAAAAATGTGAAAGTGGATTGTAGCACTTCACAACACTTTTGTAAGGTACCAGTTAAATTCATTGGTTCACAAGGGCCCAAGACCTAATGTGAATGTATCAAGTACATTACAAAACTAAATCAAGGCACCATTAAGCTCAGTTAACAAGGAGGGCCCAAACAAGCAAGGAAAAGCAAAAGGGATACTTTTTGCATTGCCACATTTAGCCCCAACTTTAGTGAGAGGATGAACTTTCTTCAAAATCACACTAAAGTAGACAAGCACACATCAAGAGGGGTGATCAAGCCCCTAGGATGAAGATCCCATGGAAAACCATACTGTGAGAAATTACTTTAAAGTAGCAAATGAAAAACGCTAACAATAAAGAATACATGAGAGCTAACTTGAAAATCCCTATGCCAAGACATATGTTTCCAAGTAAATTTGCATCATGCAAAAGAAAAGAAAAGAGAGGGGTTGCCCCCAAAATTAAAACACCAAACACATAAGGGATCTATGGATTTGGGATCAGTATGTTCTTGCTACAATTTTTTTTAGAGAGATTGAAACTTTCATCATTCCCCAAATACACATAGAATAGGAAGAATGACACAAAGAGAGAAAAAACAAAGAAAAACCTTTCGGGTCGATATGGAAGAGACATGAATGTCTCGATGCCTTGTGTCATCCCCAAAAGGAAAACACAAGATAAAATATAAAGAAAAGGAAAATATTTTGGGTCAACATGGAAGAGACATGAATGTCTCGATGCCTTGTGTCATCCTCAAAAGGAAAACACAAGACAAAATATAAAGAAAATGAAAATCTTTTGGGTCAACATGGAGGAGACTGAATTTCTCAATGCATTACATCATCCCCAAAAGGGAAAAAAAAAAGATAAAAGATAAAGAAAAGGAAAATCTTTTGGGTCAACATGGAAGAGACATAAATGTCTCAACACCTTGCATCATCCCCAAAAGGAAAACACAATACAAAAGATAAAGAAAAGGAAAAGTTTTATGGAAAGATTGATGACATAGAGAAGAATGAAGGTACAAATAGAGGAATGTCACAAAGAGAGAGATACATAAAACACCATGGTACATGGGATCACATTACGCACATGTAATCACACAAAAAAGAAAAAAGAAATAATGCATAAATACTAGTAAGGAACATGCAAGTCAACCTAAAGCAATTCATCTGCATCACAATCATGTTCATTGTATACCAAAGGCGGACAACTAGCCAATGGGACAATGGCAAATGAATTACTAGGACAAGGCTATCTACTTCTTGCTCCCACTAAGTGCAAGATAAGAATGAGACGAGGTATTTTATGGGAAAGATCATGTAATGGTGAGAATTCAAGATTCTATAACTATTACATGACAAGGGGCGAAAGGGTCCCGCTTTAAGGGACTATTTCTATAATATTGAGCCTTTTGAATATTTGTTGTAAAGTATGACACTCATCGGTGCTATGGCCAATCATTCTATGGTATCGATAGTGTGATGTGTTTGTGTTCTTAGGATTTTGTTTTCAATCTTCTCTTATGGGGAGTAATGTAATCAATCCTCTATGTAAGAGTATCTGCAAATTCCTTTCGATGTCAATTCGTGGGTAAGGGAATTGCAGTTTCTTGAGTTTGTAAGGTCTTTTGTGTTTGCTAGATTCACCAACTTCTCTAGTTGAATGTTGAGGAGGGGGACCTAAGGTGATCCTATCATCCTTTTCATCATTATGAATCATTGATTCTTCTTTAGGAAGGAGGATATTGATATCCTATGCCTTTAGTTCTTTCGATTGTTATTTTCTCTAAGAGTTGATGAATTTCATGTTCACTCATTGTATCACATCCTTGCTTACTCAAGATTGTGAATCCTTTTACATGTGTCTCTTCTAGGTTGATAGGAGTGTCTATTACTTTTTTAACATAGAATGGTTGAGTGTTGGCTTGCTTAGAGGAACTAGGTTCACCTATTATAGGGAACTTAGGTTTAACTTTTATCTTAGTTTCAAGATGTAAGTAACCAAACATCTCAAGAGGTGGTATTTTTAGGGGTGGTTGGTTGTTTCATTGATGGATAAAAGGATGCATTAGCTTCAAGGTTGTTAAGACAATCATTTAGGAACCTATTCATGTTGTCATCATCTTCTCCAATGATGTCAACATCACGAGGAGGACATGCATTAGGAGTTGAGTGAGCATGAGTATGTTCAATTTCATTAGGGTCATTTCCAAAAGCACAACTTGACACATCCACTAAGGATTTCAAGGATATCCATAGTTTTCCAAAGCACATATCCATGATGCAAATGCAATGCAGATTTCATATTCGAAACTATGCAACAATGTGAAATGTAATGTTGTAAATGCAACTTTGAATTTTAGGAAAAGCACAAGATGAAATAATTTAAACTAGATGCAATGAATAAAACAAAAAATATGACTAGAACATAAAGGTAACAATAGCAAACAGGAACACAAGCACAATGTTTTAAATGCTGGAAAATGTAGTGCAAATCTGCACTGGGACTAATTCACCCAAGGTAGCAAATGAGTCCCAATGAGAATTTTTTTCAAATTTTTCAAAAATTTTCTATTACTTTTTATACATTTTATGTTGTATGTTCTATATTCTATGTGAAAATGAATATTTTGTTTGATTTTCAATGAAATGAGATGCAAAAATGCAAGCTATATGAGCTTTCACTAATGCAATATTTGAAAACCCTAGAATGCCAATTAACTAATGCAAACCCTAATGCAATGTTAACGCAAGCCAAATCTAGGATGATAATTCACTCCAAATCAAAATTATGATGTTCTAAATGCAGGTTCACCAAAATGGAATTGATGAAAAATGGGGGATGTGTGCTATCATATGGCTTAGGACATAGAGCACACCCACTTTCAACTATTCCACTCAAGGATAACCCTAGAGATCTCAATGAAAAAGAGAAAGAGATGTTGCAAAAGGGTTATCCTAGGGGTTGATTAAACTAATGAGAGGTTCACCACCAAGTTAAGACTTGGAAAGAAAAATTAAATGAAATATGTAATATTAAACCCTAATATGATGCAATGACCTACAAAAATGTAAATGAAACAAAACAGAAAGCTATAAAATGAAATGTGTGCACATGGAAATTTAGATGACTGGAAGGAGCTCTGAAATGCTAGAAATTTTGAATTTAATGCTGACTGGGACTCATTCACCAAGGTGGGAGAATCAGTCCAAAATTTAGGTTTCCGTACAAGAACAGGAATCTGGCAAATGGGTATCTGAATCTGTAAAAATCTAAATTTTGACCAAAATTGGGACTCATTCACCAGAAATGGTGAATCAATCCAATTAGGGTTTTCTAAAACTTCAAGATCTGAATCTACTCTTCTCAGTCTGCTCAATCTGCTCCTTTAGTTTTTTGGATCTGAATCTCTGAAAAATCAACTTGTAGGTGTTCTCCAATTTTCTCCCATGCTTGATGACAACTTTGACAACTTTAGGCACTTTGACAACTTTTTCCAATCTTGTTCCTCAATTTTTCTTCAATCTAAACCTATAAATCACACACTAAAGAGAGGGGGAAATGTGTTTTTGTTAGTTGATAGGGGTTTTCCTTAGTCAAACCCCATTTTGGTAATCAAACCTTAATATAGAATAAAATAGGAATGAAGAATGATGAATGAACAAAATATGATGTTGCAACTCACCAAACTCTATTAATAATATGTTGCAAACATGTGTGAGATGGATCCAGTGGATGTATATCTTGACTCTTACTTGAAGGTGATAGATCTTGAATGGAATGTTAGCTTGCATCATGAAACCCTACATCACAATTGTTAGCTCAAAAACAAACATGATGCATGAATACTTTGACATGATGCTTGATACTTGAATAATTCTCTAAATTTCTTGATAATCTACTCTTTAATTCTCTTGAATTCCCTTGTAAACACTTGGATGCACTTATGAACTCAACTTTTCTATTATGAATGCTCTCACAAAATTCTTAGGTGAAAATGAGTGAAAGAACCTTGTATTTATACTTAATTATGCAAAAATTCTCGAAATTACAACACTACAAGTTGACATCAGATCTAGGAGGATAAAATCCCACCAAGAATTTGAATTAATTTTTATTTTGGGCCACCCAAGGTGGCAAATGAGTCCCATTAGGCATAATTTATGGGACCATTTTTTAAAATGCTTAGAAAGGTGTGAAACCAAGTCTGGGACCCAAAAACCTAGGTGGGACTCATTCACCCAAGGTGGTGAATGAGTCCTAGATCACTAAATCTGGGCCACACAAGTTGAAACACATGAATTATGATTGGGTAATGATTTGTGTCGGGATTATCCTTGAAAAGATGCATTAAATGAGGTTTGTGGATGCAAAACAAGGCTAATTAAAGCATAAAGAAGCCTAATTATTAGTGACAACCCTATAAATGTGTAAAAGTGTATTACAACACTTCACAACACTCAAAATAAGGCAGGATTAAGGCTAAAAAGAGGTTTATTAGGTGTAGTTAATTAATAAAACCTTAGAAAAGTGTGAAAGTGGGTTACAACACTTTAGCAAGGTACCATTTAAATTTACTAGTTCACAAGGGCCCAAAACCTAATGTGAATGTATCAAGTACATTACAACACTAAATCAAGACACCATCAAGCTCAATTAACAAGGAGGGCCCAAACAAGCAAGGAAAAGTAGAAGGGATACTTTTTTGTTACCACAGATATAATCAGATTTTTTCTAAAAGGAATTTTTACAAAAACATTTTAATATATGGTAGCTTTTAGAAAACTTTAAACAAAGTTTTTATTACAAAAAAGTGACCTAACAATAATCATAGTCGGCATAAAATATGAGGTCAACTTTACAAAAAAGTTTTAATACAAAGCTTTTAAAACTTTGAAAAAAATGTCAATAAAATAAACTATGGCTTACATTGATGTGACAGTCGACGTAGGAATTGACTCAATGTGACAACAATGACAACACGCGTACTATGATCTGACCCTGTACAATGTTGATGGTGTACTTCAACCTGCGCAGAAGGCATATAAAGAGAATATGCTTTTTGGAATTTGAAACCAAGCAATATTTTATTAATTCAAACTGTAGATAAATGCACCATACGATCTGACGCAGTGTCGTGGATGCAACCAAGAAAAGACGTTGACAATAGTACCACCTCCGATAGATGACACAGGTGTACCAGGTCTAGGGTAGATGACGAGTTGATCAGCAATGAAAAATCATACCCAATTGATGATGTGATAACGAGGGTACCATGGAATATTCCACAGATGTCGACCACAATTTTCATAAACTGTCGAATATTTAATACATATTACTTCATAATGTCTAAATAAAATTTCACCTGAAACTTACAAAAATTGCATTGAATATTTTTTGCCAATAAAATAAAATTTTCCTTGAATTTTTTTTAATAAATCGCAAAAATATTTTTGCAAAAATTATGTCGACCTGGGGGCCGTACGGCCTGTCTAGGCAAAAAAAATTTGCCTCAAAAACGAATTTTACTAAAAATGGACGAATTTATAGTCAAAATTCAATGGTGATAAAGATTTCGGCCCAAAGTTCTCTGAAAAATTAGTGACCTCTTGGATCAGCTACTCTTCACACTTTTTCAAACCCTTCATAGATCAACCAAAACATAACCAATTTTGATGAAATGAAAGGCAAACCTCACTTTCTTTGATGCCTTGGATTCAACCATGAGGTCCTTGAAACCCTAAAATGCACCCAAAAAAATCTTCAAGCCAACATAAAACCCTCAGATCTAGGAAGGAATATGCAACACTGGAGCTCTGATACCATGTGGAAGTTAATGGTGACTCCCCAACACCCCCAAGAATAGTTGCTAGACCAAAATATCTTCCACAAGAGAGAAAATGGAAAGAAAGCATGCTTCAACAATGCAAGATTGAATATTGGTTGAATATGCTTGAATGCAAATGTACATGAAATGCCTTTGTTATAAAGGAAAGTTAGAGAGATAGGATTAGACAAGACCATGACAAGTGTCTTAATCCTATGACTTGAGACAACTAGCAAACTTACTACCTAGGAATCAAGCATTACTAGCTAGAAAAGATATGTTCTAGAAAAGCCAACTAAGACTTCTAAAAAGAATCTTATATCCTAAGTAAACTTAACATGTGAATGTGTCCCCTAATTACATAGTGAGTGAATTAGTAGGTACAAGATATTTATTCACACTAACTATAGTGTCAGAAAATTTCGTTGGTGACATTTTCCCACTTGTTTGGGCTCTCCTTGTAGAATTGAGCTTAATGATGCCTTGACTTAGTGTTGTAATGTGGTTAACACGCTCACATTAGGTCTTGGGCCCTTGGTGAATTAAATAAACTTAATCATGCCTTATTTTAGGTGTTGTAAAGTGTTGTAACACACTTTCACACTTTTCTAGGGTTTTCATTAATAATTGGGCTTCTTTATGCTTTAATTGGCCTTATTTTGCATCCACAAGCCTCATTTAATGTATATTTTCAAGGATGATCCCGACATAAATCAACATCCAATCATAATTAAGGTGTTTTCAGGTTGTGTGGCCTATGTTTAGTGATTAAGGACTCATTCGCCACCTTGGGCGAATGAGTCCCACCTAGAGTTTTGGGTCTCGATCCTTGTTTCACACATTTCTAAGCATTTTTGAAAATGGTCCCATAAATTATGCCTAATGGGATTTATTCACCACCTTGGGTGAATGAGTCTCATGTGGCCCAGAATTAAAATTAATTCAAATTCTTGGTGAGATTCTATCCTCCTAGATCATATGTCAGCTTGTGGTGTTGTAATTTCAGGAAATCTTGCATAATTAAGTATAAATACAAGTTTCTTTCACTCATTTTTCCCCTAAGCATCCTAACAAGAAATCAAGTGATTCTTATAGAAAATTGGGTTCACAAGAGCATTCAAGAGCATTATTCAAGCATCAAGCATCATGTCAAGGTCTTCATGCATAATTTTTGTTTTGGAGCTAACAACTGTGATGTAGGGTTTCATAATTCAAGCTAGCATTTCATTCAAGATCTATCCTATTCAAGCAATAATCAAGATTTACATCCATTGGAACCATCTCACACATGTTTATAGCACTTCATAGCTAGAGTTTGGTGAGTTGCAACATCATATTTTGTTCATTCATTATTCTCCATTCCTATTTCATTTTATTTTAAGTTTTGATTACCAAAATGGGGTTTGACCAAGGCAAACCCCTATCCACTAACAAAACAACATTTTTCCCTATCTTTAGTGTGTGATTTGCAGGTCTAGATTGAATACACATTGAGGAGCAATTTTGGAGAAATTTTTCAAAGTGCCTAAAGTTGTCAAATTTGTCACCTAGCAGCGAAGAACATTGGAGAACACATATAGGTTGATTTACAAAGGTTCAGATTTGAAAACCTAAAGAAGCAAATTGGGTAGACTAAGAAGAGAAAATTTAGACCTTGAAGTTCCAAAAAACCTAACTAGACTAATTCGCTAGTTCTAGTGAATGAGTCCTAGTTTAGGTCAAAATTTAGATTTTTACAGATTCAAATACCCATTTGCCAAATTCATATTCCTACGCAGAAACCTAGATCTGGGACTGATTCACCCAACTTGGCGTATGAGTCCTAGTCAGCATTAAAGTCATAATTTCTAGCATTTCAAAGCCTCATTCAGTCATCTTCAAGCTTCCAGGTACACACATTCCATCATGCATCTTTCTATTATGTTTTACATACTTTTCTACGTTATTTAGTGAAGCATTGCATCATATTAGGGTTAAGCATTTCATCTTGCATTGCATTTGTCTTTTCAAGCCCTAGCTTGGTGGTGAACCCCTCATTAGTTTACAATCAGCCCCTAGGACAATCCTATTGCAATATATCTTTCTCCTTTGCCTTGAGATCTCTAGGGTTTGTTCTTGAACGAGAGAGCATGGAATATTATTATCATATGTCCTAAACCAAAAGTGAACAACAAATTTTCTTCCTTTCATTTTGGTGAACCTTCATTTAGAACATCATAATTTTGATTTGGATTGCATCATCATCCTAAATTAGCTTTCATTGACATTGCATTGTATTTTGCATTAGTTAATTGGTATTCTAGGATTTCTAATTTTGCATTAGTGAAAGTGCATATAGGTTGCATTTTTGCATCTCAAATCATTTAAATTCATACAAAATCTACATTTTCATTTATTTTACAGTTCATAAAACATAAAAAATCAATTGAAAAATTCTAAAAATACTGAAAAAAACCCTCACTGGGACTCATACGCCCCTCTGGGAAAATCAGTCCCAATGCAGATTTTGTACTACATTTTTCAGCATTTAAAGAATTGTTTCTGAGCTTTTGTTTTCTATTTATAGCTTTCTATTTTAGTTTACAAAAAAAATATTATAATCATTTCATTTTTCTTAGCTTATATTTCATTTGCATTCATCTTGCATTTAGTAGCCCTTGCATGAGTATTTGATGTCGTATTGCTAATATTGTAGTGAGACAAAGTTTGAGACTCATTTCATCTTGCAATAGCACAATCGTCATGGATCTTAGGTTGTCTAACTCTTTCACTCCTATTATTGACACTAGTACACTAGGTATGGACCATACCCTTAACAACTCTTTACCTTCAAGTAGTGTGGTGCATGTTGAAACAATGGTTGTTAGTGTCCCACAAGAAAACATAATTCAAGTCCATAAAGACTTATCAAACTTACAACATCAAGTGAAAAATGACAACATTTCAAATACTGCCATCCCTACTATAGATAACATTCATCGCATGCTTGAAATTGAAGATGGACTTGACCTTGTGAAAAACATAGTTCAAATCTTTGGAAAACACCTCACCTCAACCACTAATTGTTTGTTACCTACAAGAAATGTAACAATCCAAGGATGAATTCAAATTCCTCCTACAACAATTGCCTCAATTCCTACCTATACCAGCCCTCAAGTCACAACAACAATGCAACCAACTAGTAATGTGATTTATTCCTTGGGTATTTTCACTAGCAGATCCCTAGTACCTTTGTGGCATCACATGTCATATCTCCTACTACCATACCACCTACAAGCATTCCATTCACTTTTCCCTTGAACACATACACCCTACACCTTTTTCATCTCCCTCTCATAATGCAAGAAATGACCCTCTCATAAATCAACTCCTCCAAACTGTTTCATCCCTTCAAAAACAAATTTCCACCATCAACCAAAATCAAAATGACCCACCTACATATTATGTCAAAAGCAGTCTATTGTCGTTATAGATATTGTGAATATTGATACCACAAGGTGTAGAGGTGCCTAGATTTTATAAATATGGAGGAAAGGGAGATCCTTCTAACCATGTTAATTCTTATACCACCATATGTAGTGACTTTGTCCTTGATGATAAAATCTTGGCTAAGCTTTTCCTTAGGTCCTTGAAAGAAACTGCCTTGGAATGGTTCTCTTTGTTGCTGAACAACTCAATTCGTTCATTCAATGAACTTTTTGAGGCATTTTTCAACCATTTCCAAGTGCATATGACTCCTAAGATGACCTTGGTTGATTGATGAGATGCAAGCAAAAAGAAGACGAAAAGATAACTGACTTTATCTCAGGCTACCAATTGCTTTATTCCCAAATCAATGTCAAGGTTTCCTATTCTCACCTTCAAAAGGTGTTCATAGAAAATTTGTAAAGTAATATACAAGATAAGCTTACCATGATGAAATTTTCATCCTTTATGCACTTGTGTACTAGCCTTCGTGATTATCAAAACTCGGTTAGTAGTCAAGATACAAAATCCACTTCTAGTCGTACTGAGAAGTTTGAGCCCGCAAACCAAAACAATTACCAACCTTTTATAAAATAGAATAAATGCCTCCTTCAATTCAATCCCCTTCAACAAACAACTCAAAATGTCAATAACCAAGTGGTTGTTGTTAAATTTGTGACACCCTTTAGCTATGGGGACCCGAAAAGATAATTCACTACCTTACCTGATACCCTTCACAACACAATGTCCCAACTTTTAGAACAACAAATGATTACCTTTCCTCTTGTTAAAACACACAATCCTAATAATCCTCTACCTCTGAACTTTAGATAAAATTCTTATTGCCATTATCACTAATAAAATGGACACGATACGGAACATTGTAAGCATCTTAAACATCTTGTGCAAGACCTCATTGTTTCTGATCGTTTGTCCATTAGAGGTGTTAGTGATCAAGGAAATAAGTCTATTGCCCCTCCTAACCAAAACTTACAAATTTTTACCAACCTTATGCCAAAACATAACATTTCATTTGTCAAAGCTAGTGAAACTACAAAAATTGATGTGATAAATGTTGACACAGATGATGAGAACATAGTACAATTCAACAAAGTCCTATGGGTACTGATCAACAAGAACAAAATCCTATCGATTGTTTGGTTGCACTGGTCAAAAATCAACATCGTAAGGGCTAAACTAAAAATCCTCTTGAGATTGATTTCTCATCACAAGATATATTTAAACATGCACCCGATGGTCCTCTTTACATAGTCAGTCGAATCTATGATAAGCCCACTAATGGGATATTAATAGATCCTGTTTGTGGAGAGAATTTGATTACCGAGGAATTATTACTTCTTCATGAACTATATCAAGACATATATGATAAACCGAAAGCATGAATCAAGACGCATAATAGTTTCGCTTGCCCTATAATGGGATCAATCACCTTGCCTTTACAAATAGGACCGAAAACATTAGATATCTCATTCTCCATCATCCCAAAGTCAGATCAATTTCATGTGAAACTAGGTTATACATCACTTTGCTCCATAAATGTCATCCCATCACTTATGCATAAATGCTTAAAGTTTCCCTTTGACAATGGAATCTTTACTGAGCATCATAGTGGCTTTAACCCATTATCCTCTCGTGGAAAATTTTCCTTAGATTTATTTTGGCCTGAGCCTATAGAACCTATCAAACCATGAGAAGACTTCTTTTTCAAATCCTATCAAAATTTCAAGGCAAAGAAAATAGCAAAATTATCCCTCTGAAACATGCCTCAACCCACCACCGAGCCAACCATCCTTGATGAAACCATGATTGAACCTAAATAAAATCTAAATAACAAAGATCAACCTAAGATAGAACCTTTGCCTACTTCCTACAAAAGACCAAGAGACAACGAAAACAATCCCATCACACCTCCTAGAATAAAACAAGTTTACATAGTCAAAGAGAAAGTGGTTGAACATCCTCCCATGGTTCCTTTTGTTCTTCCCCACAAGGAAAAAAAGGAACCTATGGTTGATCAACCCGCTCCTACACAAATGCAACTTGAAAGAAGAACTAAAAGAAAGAGAGGTTCTAGAGAGTGTAGGTGTAGACGTTGTGCCCTTGCTCGAAAGTTAAATGAAGAAAACAACAAATAAAATCAAGATCCAAACTTGACTAAAGCAATGCATGATGATTCTACCCCTTCCTCGAAAAAAAAAGATCCTATAATGCAACTGCAACAAGAGCTAAACCCTCCTTTGGACATTATCATTCGACCTCATGTTGTGATTAATTTAGATGATGAGGAGGAAGTTGCTAAAATTGATAAAGAGGTGCATAATGAATTGAATACATTGTTTTCCTCTTTTATGAGCTTAAACGATGATTCTCCTAAGAAGAGTGTTGAACTTGGTAACTCACTATTGTCCCTTTAGCTATTTGTTCACCTTTTGTATACGATGAATATGATTGGGATGCAGACAACCTGCTAATAGGTTGACTTTCATGTGCCTTACTAGTCTTTTTCATTAATTCTCTTTCTTTTTCTTTTGATTTCATGTGCGTAATGTGATCCCTCATGACATTCTGCTTGATGTATCCCCTTCTCTTTGTAGCATTCATCTATTTGTACCTTCATTCTTCTTTATTTCGTACATATTTTGTCTTTTCCTTTTATTTTTCTTGTGTTTTCCTTTTGGGGATGATGCAAGGAATTGAGACATTCATGTCTCTTCCATGTTAACCCAAAAGATTTTCCTTTACTTTTCTTTTCATTTATCTTTTTCATTTGTCATTTGTTTTCCTTTTGGAGATGACGCAAGGTGTTGAGACATTCATGCCTCTTCCATGTTGACCCAAAAGATTTTCCTTTATTATTTATTTTTTTGTCTTGTGTTTTCCTTTTGTGGATGACACAAGGCATCAAGACAGTCATGTCTCTTCCATGTTGACCTGAAATTTTTTTCTTTGTTTTCGCTCTCTTTGTGTCATTCTTCCAGTTATATGTGTATTTGGGGAATAATGACAATTTTGAACTCTCTAAAAACATTTTAGCAAGAACATATTGACCCCAAATCCATAGATCCCTTATGTGTTTGGTGTTTTCATTTTGGGGGAAACCCCTCTCTTTTTCTTCTCTTTCACATGACGTAGCTTTACTTGGAAACATATGACTTGGCATAGAGCTTTCCAAGTTAGCTCTCATGTCTTCTTTCTTGTTTTCATTTATCATTTTCTACTTTAAAGTAATTTCTTGCAGTATGGTGTTTAGCAATTTCTTTAAAGTGGGGGCATACATTGTCATTATTCTTTTGCATTTTTTTTCTTTTTTAGGCTTCATGGTGTAGCCTTCTTGTTTTATTCGATGCATTTTTTGCTTTATGGATGACATTGGGTGTGAAGTCCTTCAAGAGCATGATCTATCTCAGCATATTACATTCCTCTTAGTGGCTTGATGTGACACACTGCATCCCCTAAGTTGTGATTCTTCTATTCTTTGACTGGTTCTCTCTTGGAGACATTAGGTGCAATGTTCCCTAAGTTGAAGACCTCACATGAACTAAGCAAGACTCCGTTGAACATTCCTTTTTTTCATTTTCATTTTTAAATTTATATGGCCACCTTGCATAATACATCTTACATGCCTATGGAGCCATCTTTTTTGTTCATGAGTTCCAAGCATACGAAGTTTTGCTTGCCTCATGAAGCTCAAAGTTTATTGTTCATGAGCTCCAAGAATACGAAGTTTTTCTTGCCTCATGAAGCTCAAAAATCTATTTTGTGTGGCACCTTATTAAATTTATTACGAGGTATAACTTTGGTATGGTTTTTTATGGGAATCCCAACCGAGGCATGACTTTCCCTTAGCCACTCACATGTGAGTGTGAGCACATACCAGCTCTGTGTGTATTTTTCTCACCTCTTTTGAATCTTCACCCAGGGGGCAACCTAAATTTTTGTTGCCTCGGAGTGAGCTTTCATTTTTCGAACAAACAGCTTAGATTTGATCCACATTGTGATGGGAAAATGTTTGAAGCTTCATCTACCTCTTTTATTTTATTTTACTTTTCTTTTCGTCTTTGGCAGTGTATGCTTGTTCCTTTATGATTCTCTTTATCATTTTTATGTGTGTTCTTTTTTGCCTATGTTGGTTTGTCATGGGATCTTGATCTTGGGGGCTTGATCACCCCTCTTGATCGTTGTCATCCTATCTTACCAGCATTGGTTCATTTGAACCCATCTTGAAGCAAATTCGTCTACTATAGTGTGAGTTTGAAGAAAGTTCATCCTCTCACTAAAGTAGGGGCTAAATGTAGTGTTGAAAAATGTTGTCGGTGACATTTTCACACTTTTTTGGGCTCTCCTTGTAGAATTGAGCTTAATGATGCCTTGACTTAGTGTTTTAATGTGATTAACACACTCACATTATGTCTTGGGCCCTTGTGAATTAAATAAACTTAATCATACCTTATTTTAGGTGTTGTAAAGTGTTTTAACATACTTCACACTTTTCTAGGATTGTCATTAATAATTGGGCTTCTTTATTCTTTAATTGGCTTTATTGTGCATCCACAAGCCTCATTTAATGTATCTTTTCGAGTATGATCTTGATATAAATCAAAATTGAATCATAATTTAGGTGTTTTCAAGATGTGTGGCCCAGATTTAGTGATTTGGGACTCATTCACCACCTTGGGCGAATGAGTCCCACCTAGAGTTTTGGGTCCCAATCCTAGTTTCACACCTTTCTAAGCATTTTTTAAAATGGTCCCATAAATTATGTCTAATGGGACTCATTCACCACCTTGGGTGAATGAGTTCTGTGTGGCCCAAAATTAAAATTAATTCAAATTCTTGGTGGGCTTTTATCCTCCTAGATCTAATGTCAGCTTGTAGCGTTGTAATTTTGGGAATTCTTGCATAATTAAGTATAAACACAAGTTTCTCTCCCTCATTTTTCTCCTAAGCATCCTAACAAGCAATCAAGTGATCCTTATAGAAAATTGGGTTCACAAGAGCATTCAAGAGTCTTCAAGGGAAAATTATCAAGCATTCTAGAGTATTATTCAAGCATCAAGCATCATGTCAAAGTCTTCATGCATCATATTTTTTTGGAGCTAACAATTGTGATGTAGGGTTTCATAATTCAAGCTAGCATTTCATTCAAGATATATCCTATCCAAGCAAGAGTCAACATCTACATCCATTGGAACCATATCACACATGTTTACATCACTTCATTGCTAGAGTTTGGTGAGCCAACATCATATTTTTTTCATTCATCATTCTCCATTCCTATTTCATTCTATTTCAAGGTTTGATTATCAAAACGGGGTTTGACAAAGGTAAACCCCTATCCACTAACAAAACAACATTTTTCCCTCTCTTTAGTGTGTGACTTGCAGGTCTAGATTGAAGACACATTGAGGAGCAAGTTTGGAGAAAGTTGTGAAAGTGCCTAAAGTTGTCAAAGTTGTCACCTAGCATTAGAGAACATTGGAGAACACCTCCACGTTGATTTATAGATTCAGATCCAGAAACCTGAAGAATCAAATTGGGAAGATTGAGAAGAGTAGATTCATACCTTGAAGTTCTAGAAAACCCTAACTATATTGATTCGCCAGTTCTGGCGAATGAGTCCCAATTTAGGTCAAAATTTAGATTTTTACAGATTCAGATACCCATTTTCCAGATTCCTGTTCTTGCATAGAAACCTAGATCTGGGACTGATTCGCCCAACTTGGCATATGAGTTCCAGTTAGCATTAAAGTCAAAATTTCTAGCATTTCAGAGCCTCATTTAGACATCTTCAAGCTTCTAGGTGCACACATTCCATCTTGCATCTTTCTATTTTTTTTTACATACTTTTCAAGGTCATTTAGTGAAGCATTGCATCATATTAGGGTTAATATTTTCATCTTGAATTTCATTTATCTTTCCAAGCCCTAGCTTGGTGGTGAACCCCTTATTAGTTTACAATCAACCCCTAGGACAACCCTATTGCAAGATCTATTTCTCCTTTGCATTGAGATCTCTAGGGTTTGTTCTTGAATGAGAGAGCATGGAAGATTGCTTTCCTATGTCCTAAACCATAAGTGATGCCATTTATATTCCTTTCACTAACAATATAAGTTTTAGTATTTGGATCAATATTAACTTATTTGTATGACCCACCTTGATTGCTTGAAATATCATCTTGTGCCTTTGATTTAGATGACATCTATAGAGATAATTGGAGTTATAAATATCTAAAACCTTGGTGAAATATTACTTGTTCAACCATTTCCTTGATGTCAATTATTTTAGCTATCCCTCGTATTTTCTCTAATAGCATTGACAAGATTTCATCCTTTTTCTTGTTGTTTTCTTCCCTTACAATATTAATGGTTATGGTATCCCTCTTTTTCACTAATGGAACCCCTTTTTTGGGATTATTTTTAAGAGTGACAAGATTGCCTCCTTTAAGCCTTTTTTGAATCCCCCATCATTATTCCACCAAAATATCTTTCACAAAACCTTACTCAAAATAAATCAAAATAATCTAAAAAATATATATAACTTACTAGGGCCTAGATCTCACTTTTAAAAAAATATTCAAAAATTTGCTAATTTGTAACCTCAAGAGTAAATTTAATGAAATCCCTAATTTTAAAATAACTTACTAAAATAATGCAAATGCCTCACTATAAGTGGATCAATGTTCCCTTGTTCAACCCTCTAGAATTTAGGAAAAAATTGCTAATTTTTATCCCTAGGATTGAATTAGGTGATAACCCTAATTCTATAGTAACTCCTTGAATTATGATCCAAATGTTATCATATTTGTATTGTAGTATCTTCACAAGGGCTTTGAAAAACCCTCTAAAATTTTAGAAATTTTTTTCCAAATTGAGAAAGATTTGTGCTTCACAATTTACCCTGCAAAATAAAAAATTACCTTGTTTCTTACCCTCTAGTTACCAAGATCGCACTCTAATACCACTTTTCATGAAAAAATTTGCACAATAGAAGAAAATAATAATAAATATACTATAAATTCTTGATAATTTAATATTCCACTTTGAGGGAGTAACCTCTTGAATCACTTTAAGGAGCTACCTCCAATAGTCTTTAATAATAACACAATACTCAATCTGATGGTAATAACTAACCTTCTACCTCCTATATTATTGTACTTGTACCTTGGATGCCAACTTAACTACCTATAAAAGACTATATTAGTGATTATATAGCTCAATTAAGAGTAAATATAACCAAACATTGAGTACTCAACCCTATGCAGCTATAGGATCAAGGACATAGCAAATAAATCATCAGTGTATGTTAAGAAAACATATTGGCATACATATTTGAAAGGGTGGAGGATGGTTTACACATCACATAAATTGGTACATTAGCTCTTAAAATAACTCATAGAGGATGTAAAATTTGTATCCTATAAAATCAAATATTAAACTAATAGAATATATAGAAAACTATCAACACAAGCTTGTAATGTGGCCCCAAATAACATACTAGGAAAAATTTACCAAGGGTTTTCAGTAGAGTGTGGAATTGGGTGTGTTTATAATCATTCTTGATCAATTAACACCTACGAAATGCAATGAAACCCTTTTTTTGGTAGGAGGCTTCTTGTAAAAGATCTTTGCATGAGTCAAAGTAAATTCTCATTCCCTATCAGCAAGCTTCCATTTATCTAAATAAGATGAAATAACAATTGAACCTAGATAATTTGATAAGTAGTTTTGGAAATAATGATGAGCTTAGAATAACTCCCCCATCACTAGATATGTGAGAAACTCATATCTAGATGATCTAAACAAAAAAAGGACTAATCCTAGGACATAATGGTTGTGATAGCATGTTAGATATTATGTTAAAAAAAACTTAGGACCTAATATTTATGAACTAATCATAAAACTAAATTAAGCAATGATGTTACTCCATTAATGGGAATAATGAGAAATAATAAAATTGGTAATGTATTAATGAGAATGAATGAGTAATAATATAGACCACTTAGATGAGTGAGGTAAAGGTTACACCTAAATCTTATGAATTAAGAATTAATGATGGAGTGGTGGCACTCAATGACCTTAAAGAATCAACAACACATATTTTTATCACCCACCTCGGTGAAAGAAAAATATATCATATTATCCTAGATAAAATTAATAAATAGGTGCAATATTACATGGGATATAGTAGTATCATAGGTGAAGAAAAATATTACACCAATAATTTTATCACATGGATAAATTGAAAAAATACATGTATGGAATTAATATATCACCTAGAGTATTTTAATCACTTTCTATATAAGCATACTTATCTATCTTTTCTTTATTCTTTTTTTTTTTTGGTAGATAATTGAAGAAATTTGTTGTTTGTGCTTATTTTGATTATGTGATAGAAGCTACTCATTGCTTATATCTTTTTATTATTTTGGAAATTTTAATGGAGTATGCATACTAGTGAAAATACAAGAAATTTTTTTGCATACATTATAGAGACAAGTATCCTCTTATGAGTGTGTATACTTAATCTTTTTCTAGTGTGATGAACCACTATTAATTGCTAGTATTCAAACAATAAATATAATTGGAAAGAAATGAGTTTAAATGCTATCCAAAGAAAAGACATAATTTCTACTTAAAAATTTAAACCATAAAAGATCATAACTTAAGAAATACATTTATTAGTTACATAGTACACCAAGTCGCAAATGATATAATAATAAAATTAGGATTAAGACTATCATCCAATTAATCTATATATACATGTATACATACATATATACATATCAACAAGTGACATATTCTTGTGCTTGGTTTGGTTCAAGTTCCAATTCTTATCCATATCTATTTTGTGCCTAAATTTGTATGAATTTTCATACATTTTTATTATTATTTCACCCCATTTTTGTTTACTTCCATATATTTTCCCTTGCCTCAAAATTATCATTGTAGGTATAGGGTTTATTTTCAATGTTTTGATATTTTCCTCCTTCAACTTGAGGCACATGAGAATGGCCTTAAGATTCATATTGTTAAAAATTATATTTTAACTTTCCCACCCCTTTCTGCTAGTTGTTATAAGATAGATTAACAAATGCTTGTGCAACACATTGTAAAGTCATGTTATTTGAATAAATTCAACATGAAATCATTTCATATGCAATAAAAACATAGAATAATTAGAGAACACTTCCATTTCTAAAGGGAGAAAAGAATCACATCTATATATAGATCATTTGTATGTTTGTCAATGGTGTCTTAAATGTTGTTTATCACTATTAATTTAACCTTCTAAGAGGTTTAAAATAGGATATGCATTCACCTATCGAGTTGGAAAACTCCTAAATGGTGTGTCTAGGCATCACCTTTGTAGATTAAGACATCAAACAGATGAAGGTTGAAAACTTTCTAGGCTCATATTTTGTTAGCTTATTCTTGCATGACACAAATCAATTTCATGTTAGATCAAGTTTGTGGCAGTTAGGATTTAACCTGTAGAATGAGATTCATTCACAAGTTTCTCTATGTCAATTTAGATTTTGAGACAATCATATAACAGAAGTCATTAATTTTTGGAGGTGACGAATGAGTTCAAAACATCATCAACATCATTCTTCTATCAACAATTTTAATGTGTTGTTGTAGACCTTCTCACAGGCTGAGGATGAGGTTGTGGTTCTTCTTCTTGTTCATAACTCTTAGAGTTGCTCGAACTCTCCTCAATTTCAGGTACACTTTCAATGTGTTGTTCCTCTTTTTCTAGAGTTAGAGGTATCTCAACAACATCATTATCCTTTTTATCTTCTTCCATCTATGACTGCAGATCCACTGAAAAAGGTTTCAGTTCCTGGAAGATTACACTTTTGTTGTACAATACCTTCTTAGTCATAGGGTTCCAAAACTTGTATCCTTTAACACCAAGGCCATACCCAATGAAGATACATTTTTTAGCTTTGTTATCCAATTTAGATCTCTTTACATCTGGCAAATAAACATATGCTTCGCAGCCAGAGACATGAATATGTCTTAGAGATGGATTCTTACCAGACCAAACTTCCATAGGAACTTTATCAACAAGTACTGACGAAGGAGACCGATTTAACAAGTAACATGGTGTAGGCATAGCCTCGGCCCAAAAACTCTACTCCAGACCAGCATTGCTCGACATACTTCTTTCCATCTCCATCAACGTCTTGTTCAACCTTTCAGCAACTCCATTTTGCTACAGAGTCTAAGGTGTTTTTTTATGCCTTTTAATCCCATGTTCTTTGTTATACCTTTCAAACTCATCGCCATTGTCAGTCCTTAAACATTTTATTTTTCTTCCAGTCTAATTTTCCACAAGGTTTTTAAATTCCTTAAAATTGTTGAACACTTCTGATTTACTTCTTAAAAAATACACAAATGCCCTTCTCGAATAATCATCAATGAAAGAAACATAATACTTAGACTTCGATAATGAAGGAACATCCACTGGACCACACACATTAGAATGAATATAATCCAAAACACTGGAAGATTTATGAGGACTAGAATAAAATGAAACACGGTGATGTTTTCCATATATACAGTGTTCACAAAATTCAAATTCCAAGTTACAATCATCAAGTCCCTCAACCAGGTTTTTATTTTTCAAGGCTTTCAAACCTTTTTCACCAATGTGACCAAGTCTTTGATGCCAGAGCATAGTCTTTTATGCTAGAAGTTTAACTTCCAAAGAATTTTCCCCAATAGGAACATTTTCATTCTTCTCTTTACGAACAACCCTTTGTGGCTTTGCAGAGACACTATTGCATTTAATAGCGAGTGTGTCAAGCTTATACAGAGTACCAATTTAGGCACCCCTAGCCAACACCACTGAGCCTCTAGTCATTTTACAGCCATTGCCAGAGAATGATACTTGCACTCCAACATCGTTCAACTTGCTTACAGAAAGTAAATTTTGAGCCAGACCTAGTATATGCATTACACCATCAATTCCCTTAATTCTACCATCAGGAAACTAAATTCTGACTCTTCTACGGCCAACTATCTCCAAAGATGAATCTCTTTCCAAATACACCTTTCCACCATCGTATTCTTCATACTTTGTAAACCAGTCTTTGTGAGATGTCATGTGGAAAGATGCTCCAGAATCAATCAGCCAGACATCATCTGATGCCTGAGTTGCCAAGGCTGCAATGAAGGCATATGCTTCTCTTTGAGAAGAATCATTGTTGGAAGAGTTCTTCTTCTTCTTCTTTTTCTCCTCTTTGCAATCCTTTCGGACATGACCAGGTTGCCCATAATTCTAGCACTTCACCTTGGACTTCTTTCTAGGAGACTTTGATCTCCCTTATGATTTTGATTTGGACTTCTTGTCCTTCTTCTTGCCTTTTTCTTTCAATTTGCCTCAAACTAGAGCCTCCTTCGCTATCTCAAAAGATTTCCTTCTCATCTCTTCTGATAACAAAGAAGCAACAACATCTTCCATCTTAAAGGTGGATGTCATACTCCCAATAGCCATCACCAAGTGATCCCACGAATCCGGCAAAGAACACAACAAGAGCATACAACGATCTTCTTCATCAATCTTCACACCTACAGATGTTAATTGAGTAATCAACATGTTAAAATTATTCAAATGATTAGCAATAGATATTCCTCCTTCCATTTTCAAAGAGTACAACTTCTTCCTTAAGAACAGCTTATTCACCAAGGACTTGCCCTGATAAATATCTCCCAGTCTTTTCCATAAAGAAGATGCAGTCTTCTCTTCATGAACATTCAGAAGAACTAAATCTGCCAAGCAGAGCCTTATCAACCCTTTTGCTTTTCGATCTACCAATTCCTATTCTTCTTGCTTCATGCCTGAAGGTTTCATTCCAGACACGGTGACCCAAAGTTCATGATCAACCAACAGATCTTCCATTTTGAGTGTCCACAACTCAAAATTGTTGCCATTGAATTTCTAAATTTCAATCCTTTCAGACGTACTTATCATTGACATCTCAATCTATAATTTAAATTAACAGACTTCTACAAGACTCCCACTGAATAGAAATTGACACAAAAAAACCCAACCTACCCACAAGGATAACACAACTGGCCAGGCTCTAATACCACTTGTTAGGAAAAATTTGACTGTGGAACAAAATTTCCTAATGTCAAAGACTCAGAGGAGAATGAAGATATGCCTTTATTGTTTACAATTACAATTCATTAAGATGCACATGAAAAAAATAACAGAATAGAGAAATAAACTCAAACACAATTGACACCAGATTTATGTGGGAAAATCCTTATGGGAGAAAAACCCACCACACCAAAGAAGATCTCTTGTATTACAGTAAATGATTTACATGCACATTACAGACACTTCTTTTCAGATGTCAAATTTATAGCAACAACATTTCCCTGATCAACCTTGTACAGAATATCACTGTTACAATGCTTTCAAAAAATTGCATACAATGAAATTCACTAACAGATCATTCGATCAACCAACCAACCAGACCCTCAACTGAAATATTCATTCATACTCAAGCGGTCTGTTCATTTCCCACAAGAGAATGGTCACAATAGTTCAACTTCCAATCGGTTTGCATTATGCTTCTCTCATTGGTTCAAAAAAAACTACATAGGACAAACACTTGGTCAAAAGACTTCAATTGTATCACTCATCGGCGAGACAATAGACTGTGTCTTACCAATGCCAGACTATCCATAGACCATTGCACACTACACCGGCTTCTACTGGTCTATCGCTCAAACTTAGTGAAGTCTCCCCAATCTCAGGACCATCAGAAAAACCAACACTATCGGCAACAAACTGGAAATTCATACCGATGGTTCAAGTCTCCCCGATGTCCCAAAGAACACCAAGACCGCACACATCAACAAGAGTCACAACAATCATTCATCAGGAGCAGATCCATCGACAAGAGTAATACTATCGACAAGAGATCAATAAGTCACGTTGACAGCTCAAGTCTCCCTAACGCGTCCATCGGCAAGAGTCTCCTCGATGATCTTCATCACCCAAACATTTGCCATCAAAACGAGTTAGAAATCTCATTCCGACTGCTCTGGTCACGCCGATGGTTCTTATCGACAAGACATTCACGGGGTCACGCTGATATCACCCAGACTTTTGTTTTTGGAATGATTTTGGAATCTCATTCCAACAGTTCATGTCACCTTGATGACTTTCATTGGTAAGACAGGTCCTAGGTCACAGTGATCTGATCCCTCCAAGACTTTAGAACATAGCTGCTTATTGGCAAGACATTCCAAGGGTCTCACCGATACTGCTCTTTCAGGAGTTCCATGTCAGTAAGCATTGAGGCACTTTTTCTAACAATACCTACAAAGTATGTGATTATAATGTAGGTACAAATGGTAATATTAATCCAACAAATTCGCTCATCCATATCCATCATTTCATAATAACACCTTAGCATCCTCGGGAAGGAGGGAGTACTCCTCCCATGCCTTAAAATCATTACTTATGATAGCCTCATTAGAAAATAAATCCGCCAATGAGTTGCCTGCATGGTAGATATGAGTGATACAAGTTTCCTCACAAGATCTTAGCATCATTATAGTATCCTTAGTCAGTTGATTGATAGTCTAGCTAGGTTTTTGGACACCACATAGGCAGTTAATAATGTATAGTGAAACTCCCTCCACCCAAATTTTAGAGTACCCCTTTACCAAGGCTAATTTAATATTGATGAATGTAGCCTCGACTTCCACATAGTGATTGGTCTAATTTCCCAATGGGAGTGTCATCATGCCCAAGAACCCACCAATATCATTCCTCAACACCCCCCCCCCCATAACCTGCAGGCTTAGGAATACCCTTGGCTACCCCATAAAAATTAATCTTAACCCACCCTGGAGGTGGGGGCTTCCACTTAGTACTCAATCTAGCACTAAGACTGGACTAACAACTTCAGATGGAAAATTGGGAATCTTCCAATTAGAAATCACTAATAAATCATACCCAACTCGGCAAGAGGACAGAGCACAACATGGAGATTCAGAGCCATGAAGAGAAAAGTTCTCCAAAATATCCCAAAGAATCTTGATGAAGATATTGTCCACCTTGATTTTAGAATCATAGAAAGTTCTATTATTACATTCTTTCCAAATACCCCAGGCAATGTGCGGGGCCATGAGTTCTCAAAGCCTTCGAAGAATGGGGGAAGATGAGGGGCACTTCCACTGGTCCACAAAGTTGCAAAGAGAGCCTAGGAAGACCCAATCCAAATTCCAAAGGGCAATAAATTTACTCTAGATGAGAAAAGGAAAGTTACAACCAAGGAAAAGATTAAAGGCACTCTTGGTATCAGATTCCTAAAGAACACATTTATTAGGAATTGCAAATCCCCTTCTACAAATATTGTCCAAAGTTAGCACTTTGCTTTGCATTAGCAGCCAGAAAATGGCATTCACCTTAGGGATCAACAACTTATTCCACAATTTCTCCTAGAAAGGAAAGGGGTTAAGCTTCTCCAAAGAATTGACAAAGACTGAGGCCACAAAAAACATACCATTAGGGCAAGGGGCCTAAATCACACGATTAGATCTCAAAAAAAGAGGAATCCTGATGTTGGCCAGGAAATCTTGAAGAACAACCAACAAATGGTCCCAAACCTAAAAATATTTCCACACACCATTCTCGATATACCTCACCACCATGTCACCAAAAAGGCATTTTCAAATAGGAACAATAGGAGGGGCCCATGGATGATTGATCAAAGGCTCATTGTCACACCAAACATCTTCCCAAAACATAATCCTAGAACCATCACCCAGCAATGACTTAACACCTTTGGCAATCAGCTCCCTAAAAGGTATGATATTTCTCCAAAAATAAGAGCCCACAAGGATAGCATCGAAAACTAGCATATCCCAAGGCTTCCCCAAACTAGAAAAGTATTTATTTCTGACTATAGAGGCCCAACCCGCTTCTCCACTGAGGAGCCTCCAAATTTTCTTCGAGAGTAAAGCCTTGTTAAAAGATATGATATTTCTAATGCCCATACCACCCCACTTCTTTGGCCTACACACCAGGTCCCATGCCACAAGTAGAATTCTAGCCTTAGCTTTAACCTCTGACCACAAAAACCTTCTCATAATCTACTCCATTTTCTCCTCAAATTCAGTAGGGATTTTGAATAAACTCATGGCATACAAGGGGAGATTCTGAACAGTAGACAAGATAAGTTGCACTTTCCCCACTTAGCTGAGAAGTGCACCCTTCCAACCAGCCAACTTCCTACTAAACTTTTCTAGGAGACAAAGCTAGAAAGAATCTAGGGTCTTGGAAACACACAAAGGAAGACCCAAATAGGTCGAAGCCAGATCACCCTGATTGTAGGATAAGATTATAGTCAGCTTCAATTGGAATAACTCCGAGTATTGAGGAAGAAAATATGACTCTCGGGAAGATTGAAACACTACCTAGAAGCCTTCTCATAAGCCTCAATCAGCACCTTAATAGCCCTAACTTCATGAATAGAAGAATCACCCATCAAGATTATATCATCAAAAAATTATTGATGAGTAACAAGCTCACATCTGGAAGGAGTGAGACCCCTCAAGGAGCCAGTAGATAATTCCTTCTGAATATTCTGGCCGAGAACTTCCACCATTAAAATGAACAGCAACGGGGAGATAGGGTCTCCTTGCCTCAACCCACACGAACTCCAGAAGAATGGAGAAGGAGATCCATTCAAAATAACAGTAAAAGAGGGAGTCGAGATAAGTTGTTCCACAAGTTGTAGAAACTTTTGGAAAAAAAAGAGAGCCAGAACCACCAAAAAAACTTCCAATTGACCCTATTGTATGCCTTGAGAAGGTCCAGCTTAAGGAAAAAACTCAGCTTCTTATTAGCATTAAGAGAGTGAGAAAGCTCATGGACCATAATGATAGAACCTAGGATTTGATGACCCCTAACAAAACCACTTTGGTGTTTAGAAATCAGATCAAGTAGAATCCTCTAGAGCCTAGTAGCCAAAACCTTAGAGAAGATCTTATAAATAAAATTAGAGGTCAATTGACCTGAAAACCCCAAAGCCATTAGCATCAGTAGTCTTGGGGATCAAAACAATGAAGGTCACATTCAACTCTTTAAGCAATCTTCTGGAGCCAAAAAACTCCTTGGTAGCATTGATAACATCCTTTGCAACAATATCCCAACAAGATTGAAAAAATATAAAAGGGAAGCCATCAGGCCCAAGGGCCTTGTTACCTCCTTAATTTCAATTGAAGAAGGAATAGCAACTAGCTCCATATTTAGATGCTTCATGACAAGCTAAGGGATGGCATCAAGAGAAGCCTCCACAATGTTGGTCCAAAACCAAGTCGTTCCTGAGAAGATGCTCAAAAAAATTAGCAACAAACCTTCTAATAGCCTCCTCATCAATCAACAATGAACCATCAACTGAGATGGAAGAGATCCTATTCTTTGATTTGTGCCTAAGGGCAGTAAGATGGAAAAACTTAGAATTTTGATCCCTAGACTTGAGCCAAATAGCACAAGATTTGTGCCTCCAAAAATCTTCCTCCTTAGAAATAATGTCATGAAGCTGCACCAAGAGGGATTCCTCTCTCAGTTGAAGCTCCACTGATAGGCCCTTAGATTTGATATCCCCTTGAACAATATCTAGTTGTTGAATAAGATACTTCTTAGAGTCAAAGATGTGACCAAAAGAATCCCTATTCCACTTCTTGAGATTTCTCTTCACAAAATCCAATTTCTTAGAAAATTTGAACATCGCACTCCCATCAATGTGTACTTGCCACCAGCTTCAGATGCAATCCATGAATCTGGAATCCATCAACCACATAGCTTCAAACCGGAAAGGAAAACATTTTCTTCCCCCAACCTTGTTAGCCACAAACGAGATGGGGAAATGGTCCAAACCACACCTCATGATCGAAGAGAGAGAACAAGAAAAGTCTGCAAACCATGAGGCTGAAACGAGAGCCCGATCTAATTTGACTTGGATATTATCAAAACCAACTCTCCTATTAGACCAAGTGAACCTGGAGCTCATCAAATCCACATCAATGAGAGCGTTATCATCAATAAACATTCTCAGCTCCAAGCGACTACCAGGGTGGGCCTGAGAGCCACCCAATTTTTCATTATCAAACAAAGGAGTATTGAAATCTCCCATAACCAGCCAAGGGAGATTTAGAAAACTAACGCGTGTAGACATGGAAAATGTACAAAGTTTGTTTTGGCACACCTGATCCCGATTACTAACAACGTTTCCTCTCAGATCAAATTCTCAGCATTTCATCACTTTCTATCCTTTAATTCAATAAATCACTGTTTATTGGATTAAGTCTATCATCCCCTTTGATTTAAATTAATCAGTTTAATTCAATTAACCCTACATAGCTGTTTAATTAAATAAATCATTTTATTTGATTGAAATCTCTAAAGTCTTCTCAATTAAATTAAATAAATTAAACCTTATTTGATTTAATCTAACATTCCTTCTTTATTAAATAAATCAAATCATTTATTTAATAAATCATTTCCTCTCAATTTTGGACTTAAATCAGTTCATAAATCTAAGTCTAAATTGTCACATCACCTAATTCTTCATTAAATTAATCAAAACATTGATTAAGTTAACCCTTCTCACTAAAATCCTCTAGAGAATGCAACTTGCACAATAAATCAATTACTTTGATTTATTAATTCTCCTATTTTTCCCTCACAAAGGATCAAAAAAGGAATATTCCTCTTTTGAATTCAAAAAGTACAAATGGACTTGGTCCTTCCAACAAGGCATTAAAAGCCTCTTACATGTCCTTGACCTTGAGCCAAGTGACATTAAATTCATTCCTTTTCCCTCTTCAACATGTCATTTCTCAAGTTTGAAATGCCACCTAATTGCATTTATTGGCACATTGGCCAAAACTTGCACATTCCTCATCCAATCACATTTGGACAAGTGGCACAATGCCATTGAACTATCTTTTATCCCACATTGCTTGTTTTCACTCATTCTTCCAAGATTGAAGTCTATAAATTGGAGACTCTTCTCCTCAATCTTCATCCACAACTCATATGCAAAGTTACTCTCTACAATTGAGAACTAATTTTGCCAATTTCATCCAATCATCCACCATATTTGAGATTTTGTAACAAGGTTATGCTCAAATCTCTTTGGAGATTTGACCATTTCTATCATTCAATCAAGCATTTGCAATTAGGAATTGGGAAAGGGCCAATTGCAACACTCCATTGGCACCAATTCCCCCATGGAATCATCATGTTATTAGCTTAATTAGGATTGAATTTCTTTCATTTGAAATTTACATGTGTTCTTCATTTCTTAGTTATGTTTGAATAAATGGATTTTTATGGGGAATCCCTCATTGTTTGCATGCATTCTTGAACTAACACTAACAATGTTTGACTTCCTTATGCATATGCAGGTTTAGGGGTTCACAGTGCGTAAATTACCAAGCTCATCCCAAAGCCTCTTCCTAGCCCTCTTCAAGTTGGGAGCATAGATGTTAGAAATAACTAGGAGGATTTTTTCCTGAGATGAATAAATCTAGTGTCCACATGATTAAAACCCTCAACAGTCAAAATCCCATGAACCAATATAGAGTTCCAAAACATAGCTAGGCCACCTGAGGCACCATCAGAGCTAACCCCATGAAAACCACAATCCTTAAAAAAGAAGTTCTTCAAAGCATCCAATTTGTCCGTTTGTATTTTAGATTCTTGAATCAACAAAATATTCGGCTTATGGTCTCGAATAAGGTTCTTCAGGAGGTCATGCTTATGTACATTGTTTAACCCCCTAATATTCCAAGAAATTATCTTCATTTGCACGAAGAAGGGGTGCTCTTAGAGCACAAATCAAAGAGGGTCTTTTGAACACCCTTTGCAATATCACGCTTGCAGTCCCTCTCCCTACTTTTCTGTAATGAGGGCATCCCTTGACCCCGTTGTTCAGAACCATAATCTATTTTTTGCCTTCATGTGGTGACCCCTTTGTGAGGCTAAGGGGGATGTGATTAGTTCTTCTTCTTTCTACCCCTCACCAAGATATAACCATCATCATCCTTATTCACAATATCTGCAACCACCAAGGCTCCCTCCCCACCCACAAAACCAAACGCGCGATTTGGGGGAGACGACGGAGCAACATTCGACTCCAAAGTAACACAATTAGGGGAGCATAAAGTATCTGAAACATGGTCCACATCAATATCCTTAGAATGGAAAGCCACTTCATTCTCAGGCTTCTTGGCTTCCTCACCCACTAGGGGCTGAGGAGCAACCTGAGCCTCATCATTGAATTCAACCTCTAGAACATCACAGCACCAGAATCACCCTACTCACGAGGAGTAGAGGATCCCTTAGCCTCCTTGACCTTCTAGACCTTAGAGTGAGTCGCAACCTTAGGAGGAGCCACCTTGACAAGACAATCCTTAGCCCAGTGGCCTAATTTTTTGTACTTGAAGAATGCAAATGGGAAAGATTCAAAAATGACTTGTTGTTTCCAGCAACCCACCTTTGAGTTCAGCTAAAACAAGTCAGGCATCACCACATCATGATCAATCATAACACAGATCCTGGTAGCAACCAAGTACCTTCTAGAAAGAGTTGCCTCATCAATGGAAACTAACTGCCTGAACAAGTTAGCAACCGCCTTAAACACCTCCTCATCCCAATACTCCAATGGCAAATTAGGCAACTTAACCCAAATAGGAGCAGATTGAAAAAGGCACTTCGGCAGGTCCAAACCAGGCTCCCATGGGTGCAACACCAAGGTCACACAACCAAATATCCACGACCCTTTAGAGAATACCAACCTTAAATATTCATCACATGAAAAGGCAAAGGAAAAAATCCTTTGGCCATAGCACGACCTCCACCTACCCCTGTAGAGACCATTTCTTACAAACCTCCTCAATATTGTGTATTGGACCCAAAAACTTGCCCACCAGTGAGAAGTCCATTCTTACAATGTTTTTATCCACAATAGTTTGAAATGGAAAGAGAAAAACCACCCTCCACATTTGAAGAAGAAACAGACTCAGGCAGCACCCTTACCTTTAAGCTTAGAAGAAAACAGGTCATCCCACCTCTACCTGAGCAAAGAAGACTGCCCCGTCAGCCGAGACTTTTCCACCAGAACATGCTTGATTTGGGAATCTACTTTTGGTTGAACCTCAGAAGATTCACCACAAGGGGCCCGCACAGCAGCAACAACTAACACCACATGACCTACAGGGGCCTTTTGGAGCTTGAACCAATGCCTCCACAGACGGAAAACCTACACACGCCTACTTGAAAGCAACAACCGCACACTAACCCCCAAAGACCACACCTTTGACCGCGCCCAGGCCACACAAGATGTCCTCCCCAACAATAGCATTAGAAAACATCCAATTCATAGGCTGACCAAATTGGAATCCATCATGATCACCAAGGAGAGAATTCAAATTCAAATCGCTCAATCCCACCTCACTAACGTTCTTCTCTCCAACATTCTCCTCAACGTTCATTATGTTGATTAAATGCACTCACATATATGTTAAAGTAGATTATTATTTGGTTTGAGTTACAATAATTTGCAAGGTGAGGTCACTATGGCAGATAAGAGCATGGAAAGAGAAGAATGTGCTTCAACTGAACATCTTGTAGCAGAATTAGTGAATAGAAAATCCTACGCTTTAGCTCCTTCTTGGCCAAAATTAAAAGTTTTGAATGTTATAGAGGTCGAAAGAGGCAATGGAAAGGACCCATCATCAGTTGTTGATTTTTCTAATGATTTTTTTGATCCTATGTTATTAAATAATCCTGAAATTTTGAGAGAAAGAGCACATGCATGAATGCTAACCAAGGTGCAAGATGGATAAGTAAACAATCTCAGAGTATGGAAATGGACATTGATGCTTCCTCAGTACATGGTTCCAATGGTTCATTATTGTTTTGAATTAGTTGTTTCTTGCATTAATCAATATGACCCAAGCACCAGAAGTATTAGAGGAACATAACTAAAAATAGTCATTGATGTAGATAAAATAAGAAGCATGTTGCAAATAGAATATGTGAGGGAAGCGAATTTCTACAATTACATAAATTTATAAATAGTTTGGCAAAGTAATAATAATCCCCTCGCATTACTTACTTTAGAACTTGAGTTGGGCCTAATAGAGATGGAGATGATTAATATTCCAATTGCAACTTCAAATCTAAGATGCAATGTGCAAGATATTGTATCAATGGTAGGGTTTATTTTTGGGGTTGAAAATGATATGGATGCACATGACTTCCAGCTAGCTATAATTTTATTGTTGAAGACATTTCTGAAAGAGGAAAGACATATTTTGGACTTTGTAGATGCAATTGCAAACCGTATAGATAATCAGTTAACAAATTTTAATGAAGAGTACAATTTCAGGTTCCAGTCTTTTCTCTTGCACCTGATTCTTTATCAAAATCTAGAGTTTTCCAGTGGTATATAAATTTAAATATGCAAGAGCAAGAGGCCAATGTTCAAAGAAGTGTTCCAGTTTCAGCATGGACACATTTTATTTTTGTCAATAGTGATTATTATGAGTTCTCTAATAAATTCATGGCTCCAACATTAACTGATCTTAATAGGGATGTGGTTTCTCACAAAATAAGTGACAAGCAAAGAAACTGGATGAAGGTTTTCCTGGTTCCTTGTGAATAGTTCTTTGGGACTCACTATACAATTATCGGGCTTCATGGATTTAAAGAGGTCGTTTAGACTCCCTAACTGACCGTGTCCTGGGGATAGAACTGGCTCGACAACTTGATGTAGTCGATTGGGAATGTAGAGGAGGCGAGAGAAAGAAAGGGGTTTATGATGTGTTGTTCTGCAATGAAGACATTACAATGTACGAGAAAGAAGTTCATGAATTATTGAAACAAAAACTTGGCAACTTGGGTCTTGACTTGGTAAATGATAAATAGTGTTATGACCCTGATAATTGTTTGCATGCACAAAACTTGTTAAGCACATTTTTTCATGAGCAATGACCATTATTTGAGGCTCAGCAATCACCAGTTATTGACTCAGTTGGCATGCATGTTGAGGTTGATAAAATACTAGGTCTGCATATAGAAGAAAGGTTGGGAGAAAAGAGAAAATAATTGGGAAAGCAACAGGGAATGGATCTAGGTGTTTCTATTGACACACAAATGAAGGATTTTTCAATTCTAGAAAAAAATGCAGATGTCATTGAAAGGTAGGAAAAAAAGAAGAAAATTAAAGTTGCAATAAGAAACAGATGACGAAAATGAGAATGAGTAGAAACTGTCTTTTTCTATTTTTGGTACGTCGGTGACACCTATTTTGGAAAGACAGACTGATACACAAATTTCTTTGTCCACATCATTTGAAGTCTGTGGAGGTAATGTTTCTAGTTCATTATCCTCTCCCATGCACACAGTTTCTATTTTTACTTCTTCTTTGTGGTTGTCCTTTCCAATTTGCTCGCCTTGTGTTGGTAATATTCCTAAAAAAAATCATTCGTTACAACTCTTGTATCAGTGGTGTCTGGTAGAGACTACAGTTTATTCCAACAATAATTAACCATTCTGTATGGTTTACCAAAGGGTGTTCCTTTAATTGGTGGAATAGTTGAATCGCCTGCAGAGTTCAGACAATAGATTGAGCAATCAAGAAATTTTCGAGAGGCAAATCTACAAAAAAGAAGAGGAAAAAAGAGTAAAGCAGTTACAACAACACAAATGCCAAGCTTCTATGATTTTGTGCAAGTTTCTTTGAAAATTGCACATATGACACCTCTTGTGATCTAGCCAAACGAAAATATGAAACCCGAGGATTATACTATTCAGGCTGTAGTTGTGGTCCTGACTGGGGCTAGGCCTCAGGATTTAAGGTAAGGCTAATGGAAGAAATCTAGAGATCTATTAGCAGAGACTATTTGAAGATAAGCAGGAGATTAGCGAAGAAAGATCAGGAGTTGTCAAAGATCAAAATTGAATTGGTAAATTTCAAGGAAATGTATGAAGACTTGAAAAGAGAACACGATGTGACAAGGAATAGGTTAGCAGAAAGAGTAGACGAGATCATTGAACTGCACAAAAACTATCCAATGTGATGAATTCAAATGAACAGTTAGAAAATAGGGTTCAAATCAAAGAAGATGAGATTAGGGCTATGCTAATAAATCTCCATTGTTCATTTTGCGAAAGAATTCAGGGAATGGTTATTCATCTTGCACCTGTCCTAAAGTTTTTTTTATTGAATACCTATCCTAAAATTTTTTGCAAATGCTCAATCTGTAAGTTACCAGGCGTTGCACATTCTCAAGCATAGTGTTATGCTTTTTTCATCGAAGGAAAGTGACTTGTGATTTCTAATAAAAAAGCTTTAAATTCTTCCAGATGAGTGTCTTGAACATGAAAATGTTAAAAATAGGAGAAGAATAGTGGTTTAGGTAAATGAATTTATAGGGTATAATAAAATTGTTTCAAAGTGTATGAATTGTTTGAATAGTTTAGGAAAATTCTTGAACCGGGTGAAGAAAGAGATTTAAAAATTGGTACAGTTAGGGCTTTCGTCACCAAAACGAAGAAAGTGTTTTGTCGGTGGAAAAGATTATAGACATATTCAATCAAAAGCAATATCAAATACAATGTTTGGAGAATCTTCCTCGACTCCCAGATGTGCAAGAAGTGGAGAAGTTTTTGCTATTGCTTGTAGAATTATAATTTCAGATGAAATCCATGATATAGAATGCTCATCATTTATCTTATAGAGAGATTATTGATTTGGATCGTGTATTGCAAAAACTAAAAAATAAACATGAAGTATGCGAAAGAGGGTGGGAAGATTTAGAATCTCTTCTTGGTAAACTATAAACTTGTTTTGTAAAGACTATAGCATCTATTATTATTCAAATAATGTTCTTTATATCAAGACAATAGAAGAAAATCTTGTTTTGTCTAAAAAGTGGAGATAATGATTATGCAATCAAAAATTAGAATTTATATTTATATATAATTGTAGTTTTCTTTGTTCAATATTGAGAAATTGAAGATAGAGATTCGTGCTATAGACATATGATTATGTATTTATCATTTATTGATTTCCCTTAAAGAGAGGTTAGCTTGTAGCATTCGTAAACTGCAAGAATTAAGTCCCGGATAATTTTTTGATATGAAAACGGTCTATTTTCATTTGTACAGTTCTTTCCAAATTTGGTGCTAAGTTTTTTTTTTGAGTTGTCTCAATCAAAAAAAAAGCTATGGTGAGTGTCTTCAAACACTTCACCAGCTATTGTTAGTTTTCTAATCTATGTATTTGTTCACTTGTGTAAATAGAAAAAAAGCTATCACTATATTTTTGGAAGATCTTTATTATTTAGCGGTTATTGTTAATTGTTTAATCTATGTACTTTGTAACATATTAGGAATAATATTTGTTTAATCTTTGTACTTTGTAACATATTAGGAATAATATACGATGCATGTACTCCTAATAATGTTTCAATTAAGAGTTTTGTAACAAATCAAATTTCTCTAACTCCTTGAAGCTTGTGCACTATGGAGAGCTCTCCTCGGTTTTGAGTCACTTTTCGCAATCAATTCTACTACAAAATTAACTGCCCTCTCTTTCGTAATGAATACCAAAAACAAGAAAACAAGACAACTACCATGCCCAATCTTCCAAATCTATATGATGTACTTGTACTTTCTATTTATTGTTTCTAATTTTGAATGGTGTGCACAATTATTAGACTGGGATAGTTTCGTACAAACATTCATGTATAAACAATAGAAAGTATTTTTTTTTTTTATACTGAATCAATGCAATGAATTTACAAAAGGAATAATAGCCAAAGTTGTCCAGTAGAAGGAAGAAAACAAGACCAGTTGTCCTCAAGAACACCACAAACTACAAACAAGGCACAACTACAACAGTTGCAGGAGGAGCACAGCAGCAAGAACAAAGCACAAAATACAACAGCAACAAACAACTATCAGAGAACCCTTCAAACACTAAACTTTAACATACTCTGAAGCTTTCTAGAACATATTACATCATTCTTGTGCAGCTGCAATAGTTGCCATTTGATCTTGTCCAAATGAATGTTGATTTTGACGTTACCTTTGGGACCTCCCTGAAGATGCGAACATAAGAACACAACTTGCAAGATGATGTCAGAGTAAAACCTTAGCATTTCTTATTCCACATGAACATTGTGATTAGCAAAAATAGCCATACATCTACTTTTCCATTTATTAAACAATATAATTTGCCTTATAGAATCAGCAATAAAATTATGACGCAATCCCAAGCCAAAGAGAGCTTCTTTCCAGCTCAAAACATGCTCAAAAATCGCAGGGAGGTAAGCAAAAACAGCTTTCCATTTCCTTTTCGTCAAAGGGAAATTCCAGAATATATGTTTCAAACTTTCCATACATTACAAAAAGGGCATTTAACAGGCTGAAATTGCATATGACCCAACCTATCACCAACAGGCAACTTGCAATGCAAAATTTTCCAAGCCAAAATTTGAACGTTAGCCTCAGTTTTCGAGTGCCATATTTGATAACTGAGTTTCCTCCAAGTTTTTTCTTTAAACCTGCAATTCCATTTCAAATTCAATCTAGGATTTAAAGGCAAGTGTGGAAGCAGCCTCAAATAGGCTTCTTTAAGAGGAAACAAAGAAAACTGACTCTTGAACAACCACCACCAATCCTTGAAAGGATTACAATGAAGAGGGGTGCACATCTTCATAACTAGCTCCAAAGGAACCAATGAGATAACAAAAATAAGAAAACTTTTGTATTTACAAGATAGACCTAGGTTATCCTTAATCGTTTGTCAATTGACCCACTCTTGAGTGTTAAAATCCCACAAGTCCTAAAACCTTTGAACTCCTTTTCTAAATAAGTAATAAGTTAGCCTAGGAAAGGCCTTAGCAAGAGGTTGTCCCTGATATTGCACCAACTCTCTCGATTCCAAAATCAACAAGAAAAGTACCATTTCGGCCAAATTTAATAAATGGAGACTTGACAGACTGGCGCTACAATCGAAAATCAAAGAAGATTGATATCTCAAGTAATGGGTCGAGAAACATAAATTGTTTCTGAATTTCAGCAAACCATTTCATATGCATCGGCTCCTTTTGTGCCCAAGCCCAACCTACCAAATATTGTGATTATTCCAAAAGGGTGATGGATAGATTACATAGTTGTACAAGATTTCACTGATGCAATTTTTGATCCCAAACTATTGAAGAATATGAATATTTTAAGGGAAGGGGCTTTTCAGTGCATGCTTAACAAATCATGCAACAATGATACTTAATCCTTTAGCTTTAGGGTGTGGCACACGACAATGGCGCAAGATGTGGTGCCACTGGTCCATCCCTATTTGGATCTTGTTTGTGCATTTGCAAAGGCTTACGACTTCAACAATCATGTTGTTCAAGGGCAAAAGTTGAAAGTAGAGATTGCTGCCCAGGTGGTGTGCAATATGCTTTGTCTTCCAGTTGATCCAAGTGTAGAGTTGTGCATAATAGAAACTTTACAAGCCACATGGGATATTTTTTAAGGAGAAATCTAATTTTTTAAGTCTATTATTGCAGATGATTTCTTGCTAGTGACACAATTACATATTCCTTTCAAAAGTTTGAAGTATGATGACACCAAGGATGCATGTTTTATGCTTTATTTCTTCTTTGGGCAAGAATTTGATACATAGGTCCATGATTTCTAGCTAGTAGCTATCTTATAGTTGAGAATAATGTCAAGACAAAATCAATGCAAAATGGATTTCGCACATGCAATATCCAATAGTATGCATGTTCAACTGATGAACTTTGTAGCCACCACTACATTCAAGTACTCTTCTTTTCTTCAGCATCTTAGGTTGTACCAGAATCCTGAATTCTTCTCCTAGTAGTTTAAGATTAAGATAGTGGACATGTCTATATACCCACACATGTTGATTTCAATATCTATCTAGACACATATTTTTATCAATGACATGGGACTATTATGAATTTTCAGACTACTTTCTTTTCCCAGCATTGATGGGTCTTGGAAAGGAGGAAGTTAGATTCAAGTTAACAAAAACACATCATCACTGGCTTGAAAGCTACAAGATCAAGTGTGATTGGTTATTTAGGCCCAATTTTACTTTCATTCATTTCCACGGATTCAAAGATGAGCCATTTCAACTTCCACGGATGTTGTCAGATCGGATTCTAGCTTTGGAAATGGCTCGTAAATTAGATGCAATTGACTCACTTTTTGGATTTGGAAAGAGGAAGAAAGCAATATATGATCTAGGGTTCTCAAGAGGGAGAGTCACGGTACTTAAAAGATCATGTCAGCAACTGTTAATGTTCAAGTTAGCACAGTTAGGACTGGACATGATAAATGATCAGTGGTGTTATGATCCAGATGGTGAGATGGCTACTCTCAAGACTATTTCTTTAATGCTACATGAGTTTCGGCCCTTTCTTGAGGAACAAAAATCGTTGATGGTTGATAATCTCGTTGTTTATATTGACTTGTCCACGATCAGTAACAGTCGTCCACGGGCATGGATGTCTTTCTACAAGACAATTCGAGCTTTTGATCCTTCGAGGAAAATAGGCAAAAGTCTACAGAGACAACTTGTTGAACAGGACTAGACCAATGCAAAAATAGAAGCTTTTTGGAAATATAGACAAGATATTTGTAAAATGGAAGTAAATCTTGATGACATGGAGATCGATGAAGAATGGGAAAGATTGTGGGATAAGTAGTACATTGAAGAAATAGTCCTACAAGAAGAAGAAGGAGAAGAGGATGAAGAAGATGCAACAATAGAAGAAGAAGAAATTATTCACTGCAGAGAAGATGATATGAATGCCCAAATAATTGGGTCTAGCAACCAGGTATCAGTGTGGTTCACCCTTTGATTCAGAGAATAAAAATGAAAAGTGATGGATAAAAGGTCAAAATATGAAGGAGAATGAAAAATTTAGCAGAGAAAAGCATATACAACTACTTCCTACCATCACAAAAGAGAAAGAAAATTTTGTTGATGGTATTGCATATTTATAGTCTTCTTTGGTCACTTGTTTGATGGTTGTAATTATAGAGTCTTCTAATACTGTTGTGTTCTCAACACCGCCACCTATGACAGTGTTATCTTCAATGATGGTTCTGCAATCGTCGGGTATTGGCATGTGTGCCTCGCCTCCCTTTTCACCATCCACCATACCAAACCATTCATCCATGCTCATGGGAGCAGTTTCGATTGGTTTAGAGCAACAAGCAACCATTCCTTTTAGGTTGCTGCTAGGATCTCCCTTCACCGGAGAAATAATTCAATCATCAAAATAGTTTTATTGATAGATCAAAGCAGCTAGAAAATCTCATGAGGCTCGTTCAAAAAAGCGTAGAGGGAAAGAAGGGAAGACCATGGTGGTACCTCATATGAGATCCTTTTTTGACCCCAGCCAACAATGTTTAATGATTGCGCATATAAATCCTAGAGTGATTAAACTGCAAGAATAGATGCAACCAAAAGATTATAATATTCATGTAGTAGGCCTCAATCTTAGTGAAGTAAGACCCCAAGACAAGGCTGAGCTGATGGAAGTGTAAGAGAGGGGGACCAACCACACCAAGGCTCCAGGTCACGAAGAGCCAAGAGCAGAGGGCTTCCCTAACTTACCTCAGTCTACAAGATTTCTTGGGATAAGGACCGAGAATGATGAACACTATAATGTACTTCTATCATTCTGCAGACCCTGAACTTAGGTTTGGGCTAGGCAAGTTGGCTTTTAGAGTCGGTACTATGTCTCAAACAACTCTTTGTCTGAGGCTGGTAGTGCAATTCTAAGATGACAGTGTGGCGCGCTGGCATCTCTCGGGCACGCTAGCATCCGTACAGTCAGAAAATAATAAACACAATACAAACTACCTAAAAACTAACTAACAGCCTAGCAAGTTGGTTTCAACAGTAAAAATAGAATGATAAAGTATAAGAAATAGAGATGAAGATGATAAAGCAAATAAATGAAAGCTAGGGTGATGAAGATAATCTCACAAAAGCGCCAGTTCGCTAGCTAGCTCCACATGTACGCCCTACACACAAGAAAGAGGGAAAATTGTTGGAGTTGTATAGGGGCCTACCTCAGTTAGACCCCCATTTTGGTGTTTCCACCTCCACAGAAAGCCAGAAAGAAACGGATTAGAATATGCGATAAAGGAAAGAAAGTAATAAGCACTACAAAATAGTGTTATGCTACGAACTATCAAATCACAAAGGAGAGGAGTGAAACGTTACCACCTCCACCCAAAATCTCACTAGCCAATGGAGGAGTTATGGACTTGGAAAATTCACCACAACCACAACTGTGATGAAGGGAGGCCTTGCAAGGCTCCAAGCCTATGCTTCTATGGCTTGCTTGACACTTGCAATGTGGATTTGATGAAGCTTCAAATGTTGTCGTAATAGAGTGTTGGAATGTTGCTTGAGTAGTGAAGTGAAGTGGGAAAATGCTAAGAGAATGTGAATTTATTTCTTAGAGATTGAAATGAGATGAGAATGGATGTGTTTGAAGGTGGGATGGGAAGAATCTGCTATTTTTGGGTTCAGTTGGTCAAAGAGGGACGTTACAATTCAACCCCAATTGGGTGTGTAATGTCTCTACCAACTTCAAACGTATGAATCCATCAGGGGCGTCAGTGCATCATGCAGACGTATGCACATCGCACATGCATCCCAACAAATATTCTCTCACCAATACAAAGGACAAATTCCAAGTGGATGGAAGGCAGCTGGGTGATGTGGAATTTTGCCTTCGGATTTGATTTTCTAAGGTGAGGGTGCGTGAAAGGGGAATTTGTGTAAGGGGTGCAAATTTGATCCTATATGGGAAGAAATTTAGAAATCTGTTATGACAAATTATCTCAAAATCAGTCAGCGACTTAAGAAGAAGGAAGAAGAGCTTAACTGTGTCAAAAACACAGTAGAGAGATTAACTGCGAAGGCAAAAGTGAGGGAAACTAAACTGGGAAAATTGAAGAGGTGGCTAGAAAGATGTTTTAGTGAAGAAACATTTAGATAGGAGACAAAACAAAAAGTGAGGCTAGAGACATGGCTCTCCGAGCTGATAGTAGAAGTTGAGAATACACAATGACAACTTCGACTGGATATTGATACTAGATATCAGTGAATCCTAAAATTGGAAGAATAATTGGCTCAGAAATGGTGAGCTAGACATATAATTGCTATTTTTTATGAGTTGTATGTCTCTTGCTAGGAATGGATAAAAAATGTATCTTCTAATCTGAAGTCGATGCTCTGATTTATTTTTGATATGGAAGCACTGAACAACAACGTGCCTTAGATTGTGGATCAGATCTTGGCTTCTGTACTACCAAAGGTATTGGCATTGGAATTTTTACTACAAAAACTTTATAGCCTTAGCAACGACAGGCTTCGAGAGGCAAGTATAAATGACAAAAGGTAGGCAACTATCAACATTAGTCAATTGTTGAGCTGCAAGAAAGTTGCATCCAAATGCAAGGTTCATTAGGCTGATTTGCAAGAAGTTGTACAAAGTGTAAGGAAAGCAAGGGTGTGGAAACACCTTCCTAATGCAAAATCCTTAGGAAAGGAGTTCAAAAAAAACATTCATTTAACAAGTTACAGTCATTGAGATGCACATTCACATAACAAAATAATAGACAAATTATCACACATAGAGATAACACCAGATTTACGTGGGAAAACCCTTACAAGAGAAAAACCCACACACCAAGTAAATTCACTTTGTATCATAGTAAATAAATTACATACAGAGTTATAGACTCCATTTTGGGTGTTAAATCACAGTAGCATACATTTCCTTGATTGACCTCTTTCAGAGATACCAATTATACTCGTTCTCACACACTGTTACAATGCAAGTATCGCATACAGTATATTATTGCCACCTTCTCTCTCTTTGTTAACTTACAAATCTCTCGACCTCGGTTATTTTTTCATCACACTATCTTCATCGACAAGCTTCCTTCATCTTAGGCCACTCACACCACCATCCAGCATGCATTGAGCCACCCAACAATTAATTTGGTCACAGAGAATATTACCATATTTAACAACTTGGTACTGGTTGGGTCCACCAAGACATGTGTCTGAAGCCTGCACACCCCATGAAAGTCACTCAAGACCCACCACAAGAGGCCCAAGGTTAGCGGGTGTCATTAGATTAAGTTAATCACAACCATCAATCAATAGATATGTCATCACACTGTCAACATGACATCAAATTCATCAATCTCGTATGATGTCACTGAAAAACAAAAATTCACAACCTCAATATTGGAGGTTATGAAGTTCTCAAAACCCACAACATGTCAATCTCTGTGTAGCCAAGTCAGGAGAAACCCGATCTTCAGAACCTTCTAATGGGGGTTAGGAAATTCCTGAAACCCATGACATGTCAATAACGATGTCGCCAAGTTGGGAGAAACCCAAACTTCACAACCTCCATCGAAGGTTAGGAATTTTCCAAAACTCGTGACATGGCGATAACAAAGGGAAGTTCATTGTTGCCAAGTTATGAACTTTTAGAACCCTGTGACTTAGGTTTCAAGGTTCTGGATTTTGCTAATAGTCCAACAATGAAGGCCAACAAAAGGAAAAATGCCAAGTCTTTAAGAGAGGTTCAATCCAACAAGTTGAGGCATATTTTCCAACAAGCTCCCACTTGACGAAGACTTATTCGCTTCCTCTAAACTCAAATTTATTGAAAGTCATAAGCCCTAAGGCCCATCAAACTGGCACAACACCTATACTTGTATGTGCTCACAGGCTTTGTCAATGCATCAATGACATTCTCCAAAGTATACACTTTTTCAAGATTAACCTTTCCATCCTCCACCATATCACAAACGAAATGATATTAAACATCGATATGCTTCGTCTTGGCATGGAAAGTGGGATTTTTTTCGCCAAACAAATAGCACTCTGACTGTCATAGCAAATCATAATTTTCCTTGCATTAAATCCAACATCAAAACACAAATGTCTAAGCCAAACGACTTCTTTGCAAGCATGTTTTGTTGTCATATACTCTGCCTCAGTAGTAGATAAAGTGACTACAGCATGTCGCTTGCTCATCCAACTCGTTGCACCACCAAATAACATGAATATGTATCCACTAATGGATCCTCTATTGTCAATGTCCCTTACCCAATCAAAATCCACATACCCAGGAACACTAAGAGACCTCTATAATCCAACCATGTTGCCATGATAACATAAAGCATACTCTGAGGTACCCTTCAAATATCTAAAAACTCTCTTCATAGCATCCCAATGTGGTCTTTCTAGATTAGCCATAAACTGACTAAGTATTCCCACTGCTTGGGAAATGTTTGGCCTAGTACAAACCATTGCGTACATTAAACTACCAACTACACTTGCATAAGGCACCCTGTTCATGTCCTCCATCTAAGTAGGAGACTTCAAATAATCTTCAACAGATAGCTTCATTCCCTGCAACACTGGAAGAACTAACTGCTTGCAATTTGTCATATCAAATATCTCAAGGACAGTACTAATGTACTTGCTCTAGATGAGCAAAATATTTCTACTTCCCCTATCCCTTCTGATTTCCATAACCATAATATACCTTGTTGCACCTGAATCTTTCATTTCAAACTGTGCTGACAACTGATATATTAAAACAGAAATCATACCCTTACTATTCCCAAAGAATACAATATCATCAACGTACAAGGCAATAATAAGCAAACAATCATTTTCAATTTTGTAATAAACATAATGATCTAAGTTTGATCTCAAAAATCCTAATGAAAACTCAAAGGTGTCGAACTTTTGGTACCACATTCTAGGCAATTGCTTCAAACCATACAGAGATTTCTTTAACTTGCAAACCATATTTTCTTTACCTTTTTCAATGAAGTGCTCAAATTGGGACATAAATTTCTTCTTCCATCTCTCCATGAAGAAATGTTATCTTCACATCCATTTGCTCGATCTGTAAGTCATACTCTATTGCAAGTGACAAAAGAAATCTAATAAATGCCAACTTAGCTACAAGAGAAAAAATTTCTCCATAATCAATTCCCTCCACCTAGGAATAGCCTTTTGCAACCAGTTGAGTTTTATACTTCTAAACACTGCCATCCAAACCAAATTTCTTCTTGAATACCCATTTACAACCAACAAGCTTTCGACATTCAAGCAAGGGTACCAAATCTTAGGTTTCATTCTTTTTCAATGTCACCATTTCCTCATTCATGGCTTCCAACCAGGAATTTGAATCAAACATATTAATTGCCTCCTTTATAGTCCTAGGCTCACATGTAGACCTCCTCATAGGGGAAGGCTGAGGTTGTGGTTCTTCTCCTTGTTTAGAACTATTAGAGCTACTCGAGCTCTCCTCAGTTTCAAGTACACCTTAATAAATTCGTAGTTCCTCTTTATCTGGAGTTCGAGGAATTTTATCTACATCATCCTTCTTTTCCTTTTTATTTTTCTCTGACTGTGGACCAACTACTGAAGGCTTCAACTCATGAAAGATTAAACTTCTATTGTATAAAAAATTCTCAGTAATAGGATTCCAAAACTTGTATCCTTTCACACCAATGCCATAGCCAATGAAGATACATTTGGCAGCCTTGTTCTCCAACTTTATCTTTTCTCATTCGACTCATATGCATATGCCTCACAACCAAAGATGTGAATATCTCTCAGAGAGGGCTTCTTACCAGACCATGCTTCCAAAAAAAATTTGTCAAAAAGAGTTGAACAAGGTGAACGATTTATCAAGTAACATGTTGTAGCCACAGCCTCAGCCCAAAAAATTTGCTTCAGACCAGCACTACTCAACATACTTCTCGCTCTTTCCATTAGCATCATGTTTAACCTTTTAGCAAATCCATTCTATTGTGGTGTATAAGGCATAGTTTTATAACTTTTAATCATGTGGCCTTTGTAGTACCTTTCGAAATCAACAGAACAAAACTCACTTCCATTTTCCGTCTTCAAGCATTTATTTTTTCTTCCAGTCTGATTTTATACCAAATTTTTAAACTCTTTAAATTAACTAAACACTTCTGGTTTACTCTTTAGAAACTACACAAATGCCCTTCTCGAATAATCATCAATAAAAGAAACATAATATCTAGACTTCAATCACAAAGTAACATTCACTAGACCAAATACATTAGAATGAACATAATCTAGTATGCCAAAATATTTATGAGGACTCGAATAAAATGAAACAGTGTTGCTTTCCATAAATGCAGTGTTCGCAAAAATCGAACCCAAGGTTACAATCAACAAGCCCTTCAACTAGATTTTTATTTTTCAAGGCTTTTAAGACCTTTTCTCCTATATGGCCAAGTCTATGATTCCATAGCATAGTTTTCTCTGTTGGGAATTTCACCTCCAAAGAGTTTGAACTCAGAGGGTCTTCGTTCTCCTTCTCTTTACGAGAAACCTTGCTTGACTTTATAGAGACACTGTTACATTGAACAACATGTGCATCCAGCTTGTACAGACTGCCAATACATACACCATTAGCCAACACCATTGAGCCTCTAGTCATTTTTTAGCCTCCATTCAAGAAGGAAACTTGCATGCCAACATCATTTGGCTTACTAAGAAATAGTAGGTTATGAGCCAAACCTGGTATGTGCAGTACACCATCAATTCCTTTGATTCTTCCATTAGGGAATTGGATTTTAACTCTTCCACAGCCAACAATTTTAATAGATGAATCACAAGTTTTCCAGGTACACCTTTGCACCAGCATAATTTTCATACTTAGTGAGCCAATATCTATGAGATGTCATGTGAAAGGATGTGCCAGATTCAATCAACCAGACATCATCTGATGCCTGAGTTTCCAAGGCAACAATGAAGGCATCTGCATCTCTCTGGGAAGAGTCGTTTTCTGAAGAATTGTTGTTCTTGTTCTTCTTTTTCTCCTCGCAATCCTTTCGGATATGACCAGACTACCCACAGTTCCAGCATTTTACCTTGGAATTCTTTCCAAGAGACTTTGATCTCCCTTTATATTTGGATTTAGACTTCTTGTCTTTCTTCTTGCCTTTCTCCTTTGATCTACCCCGAACAGCAAGGGCCTCCTTGGACATCTTAGAAGACTTCCTCTGCATTTCTTCTAACAACAATGAAGCAACCACATCTTCCATCTTAAAGGTGGTTTTTTTACTTCCAATATCCATTACCAGATGATCCCATGTGTC
>CM021100.1:63954398-63975805 GCA_007115665.2 Sequoiadendron giganteum | reverse complement strand
CCATGCCATTTTAAGTGGAATTTGGCGTCGACCACCACAACTCAATGGGGTGATAGGGACATGTGTCGGATTGTTTGGATCCCAGGAAGGCCCTATGTAATGCTTGAATCGAACAATAACAAACAAGGGGAGTTGGGGTGGCTTTTCGCTCTCCTTGTAGATAATTTGTTTGACTTGTCCAAGAGCACCATTAACAAGGCCTGTATCAGTCCACAAATTACAACATAGCATAACCTTTTGGTTGACACACAACAAGATCATATATTGGATTTTTTCATCATCTAGATGTGAGTGTAATGAGCTCCCTAGTTGCTCTGCAGTGGATAAGGCAACAGGCTACGCTAGAGATAACAACATGCGCTTATTATGGAGTGAGACCATTTCATTGGTTGCAAAAAGATGTATGGATGACAAGAAAGTAGTTTGTTTTATGGATGTCAGTGTTGAGCTTGATTGTGACATTAGTAGTTGCCAATCTGCAAGTGTAGGTTCGGCCTTCCTTAAATTGCACAAGAGTTCACGAAATAGAATTTGAGTGGGATCCTCTCCGCTTTGACAAAAGATTTTGTTAAGTGTAATAATTGTTTGGAAGCTCCGCCATAGTGTTCCACCATAGGAAGAAGAAGAGTGCATAGGAATGTCTTTGACTGGAGGTAGTTGGCCCAAGTCTCCAAAGAGCAAGACTGAACGTCCTCCGAACGGGCTGTGGTTATGTGCAGGGAAAGCTTCGCGCAAATGGATGTCAATGCGTTCTAGTAACTTTGGGCCGATGAAGCTCATTTCGTCTATAAGAATGTAGCGAATGAAGCACATGTTCTCTTGGAAGCTTGCTAGTGTTTGGCCTTGCAAGGGAGCCATCTCTTTGATGGGAATGCGAAGAGCAGAATGAATTGTTGATGCTCCAATGTTGAATGCTGCAACACCTGTAGGCGCAAGAAGCAGTAACGATGTCTGACTGTTTGGAGCTGAACCATTGAGTGCAAACCTGATTATTTTTATTAGGTGAGACTTTTCGATTCCTGCAGTGCCTTGAACAATTATTTTTAGTGGTGGTTGGTAAGTGGTGGAGCATAGGTGCGACAACACTAAATCCAATGCTTTTTTTTGCTCGAACGAAAGGTCTTGCGTAGTATATACATTGGGCGGAAGGGGGACTTGAAATATTGTGCGGTTTGACTCTAAAAAGTTGGTAGCTGAGAAATGTTGTAGTGGATTTATGGAAGGAGTCTCCCATTCATGGTTAAGGTCAATTCCACGGTTACCGAGCATCTCAAGTTCATCAAGGTGGAGTGGATGACCTGGGTGTACACTTGACAAAACTTGCCAGTCGGATTGGTTGCATTGTTGTGGTTGTTCCTCATCATTCGATGGAGTGTCTGGGTCAAGATCAACAAACATTTCTGGTTCAATGCGTCGCACATGCCATGGATGGTAGGTGCATGCCAACCTCTCCCAATTTGCAACAATTTGAGTGGTGGATGTCCCACAGTCATTTGCAATGTTACGAAATGGCTTGTAGAGAAGCAATTCAGTCCAACAGAAGTCATGAAATCTCGGATCGTCCTTTGCAGGAATGCTTGTGAAGCGTGGGGATACTCGAACAATTGCTTTTGTGGCACGCTCTTTCCATTGGTTTGCTTTACGAGTTGCTTTGAAACTCCATTTCTAAGTGACATCAATCAGTGCCATTGTCTCCAAACAAACAAGACGGGCCATGTATGCATCAATGTAGTCTATGTGTGTTGATGTGGATGTGGGCGAGAGTGAAATTTGTTGATAGTGTTTTTGGTTTACATTTAAAGAAACAAACATCCTACTAGATAGGCAAAGTGGTAGTTTTAATAAAAGGTGGCAACTTTCTTGGGCACTAATATCATGGTCCACCAGGTTGTCAACAAGCATTTTTCTAAAAGCTATTGGTGCTGGCTTATCAGGATCAAAACAAGTTGAAATACGAGAAAGCATTACATGGTATGTTTCGGATTTGGTTTCTGCTTTTCTTGCATATTTTGCTATATATTTGAGCACTGCATCTATTGAGAGAACGGGTTGGCAATCTACATTTGCTCGCCAGATAGAGAGGATAGTGTGGTTGTGAAGATTCAAACGATCCTCATTACAAGCAGGGGTGTGCTTTGGTTGGCCACTATCATTTGAAAGGCTTGAAGTGTCTTGGATGGGCCAAGGGGATTTATAGCGGCATTCAAGAGTGGCTCATTTTTTATGCAAGCATGTGTTCAAGGTACAATGTGTATGGTGTTCAACGCAGTTGAGAATTTCATTGTAGTCATGTGAAGGGTTCAACAACATAATCATTCTTGTGTCCATTAAGCAAGGGTTGTCAAAGGTACACCTTGGAACCCTTTCAATTGGGTTTGGATGGGGGCATGGGTTCCATGTAGAGACATATTTGTCAATGTAGTCGATTGCATTTTGTACTAATGCAAGATTATTCCATTGTAGATTGGCAATATCAGGTGCTTCTTTGAGCCAAAGGAAGCCATGGACATGTGCAGAACCTCGGTGTTGCCATTCATACCTGAAGAGTTGAGATCTTAGTAAGCAATCGGTGTACAAAAAATATTAAAAAAAAAACAATGTGAAATATGTTTAATATACCTGTACCAGTAGTCAGTTGTGCATAAAATCTTTTCCAAAACCTCTTCACGAAAAGCAGTAAATCTATGATGCATGTAAAGTGCAGAGAGGTGTGGGTTTTGTACAATATTTTGGATCCTCCATCATGATGCAGCCGTAGGATTTGTGGGTGAGGTAGATGGCATGACATTGTGTAGGTCCGGCCATTTAGTATCTGCTGCACTTAGGGCAAAGAATAGAGTCGGGCAGCCAATTTGAATAACCATGTCAGATAGATCCACTCTCCGTTGGTTCCAAAAGGGGCGCGTGCCACGTATAGTCGAGCCAAATCGCATAACCTGGTCTGCAAGCTTGTCATCAGGAAGGTCCTTTAATCTTTTGCGGAGGGCAAGTATTGTTGTTGGCATACTATAGTCCAAGTGTTTCTGAACAAAAATAGAAGCTGTGGCTTGGCTTTGGTGGCGCATAAGAATATTAAGTATGAAGTATCTAAAGCGTGGGTGTTGGCCAAACCTATTATCATGGTATCTCAAAAGATGGAGAGCATATTCATGTAGCTTGACCTCTTTCATATTTTGTTGCTTGAATGCAGCTGTGCCCTTTGGAAACAATGTGGGGAATGCCATAACAAATAATCCTCAGTGGTGTATTCATTGATGGGTGTCAAAGAAACTGGTGGCCAATCAATAGCTAGAGTTGGGCGTCCTTCCCCTAACTGCAACAAGGCTCGCAATTCTTGCACTTTTGTGCGTGCAGGGGGCAGGTTTGCCACAAATGATGTTGTTGTTTGCACATTCTCTTCCAATTGTTCTTCATCTAAATTATCCGTTTCCATGAAACTTAGATCTGGGGGATCTGCATTTGAGGTTGTTGCATATAGAAGGTCAGACATGTCAGTGGAGGCAATAGGCAAGCATAAGAGAGATGCCTCATCTAATTGTACATCTTTGTAGTAAGGGTCATTACAAATCTTATATTGCAAAGCCTCATGAACACGTGCTCTGCAAACATAGAAGCTATATTGTTGGGAATCAACATTTTTTTTGTTAACTATGAGTATATCTAGGTCATGTATATGTCGAGGTAAATAAGTAGCAATTACAGTAACATCTTGAGGAAAACAAATAGTGTGGCCACTATATTTTAGCTGGCCCCCTCTTGCATAAGTAACTTGGAGGACAGGGCTGACTCTTGCTATAAGCATCTCCTCGATTTGAGTTAGTTGTTGCAAACAAGCAGGCTGCTCACCAGGGTCCATGTTGTTCCACTTTGAGAAGCGATTACCGTTTTTTTTCTGAAATGCACCTTGAACAAGCATTACTACCATTCACTTGCCTAGTTCTTATTCTTGGATATCGTTCCATGCATACTTGACACATTGAAATATTTGATAAGTTGTCCAACTTTGAACGGAATGAATTCCTAGCAGTGTAATAGTTCGTAGGAAATAGTGGAGGATGATGGATTTGGGAGGGAGAGCAGGGGAGTAATATAGACTGCATATGATTTGTGGGTGACTGGTCACGAAGGTTGTGATGCTTTTCTCATCTCCCTCTATTAATAGAATCCTTCTTTGCATGGTACCGTAATAGTTGCAGTTGGTTAAGACGAATACGCTTTGCCTGCATTTTTTCTGCTTGGCTTTCCATGACAGGGGTTGCTGGGGATCACAACAATGCAATATTAATTCGCAGAAGTGCAAGACAAGTAGAAATAACATGTACAAGTATGTAAATAAATTTGCAAGAGATAACTTAGGTGTATGACATTAACTTCTAAGATTAAAAAAAAAAAAAACAATAGACTATAAAAAAAACCTATGTGTGAGTGAGGGTGGTTGTGTTTAAACTTTGTGTTGTTGTGCATAGAATTTGTTGTACATAATATAGTGACTTGTATATAATATGAACGGCCATAATGCTTGCAGCAACAACGATTTGTATTGACACAAATTTAATTGGAATGCATAGATTGAAGTTAAGAAGATTGATTAATATTTTGACAAGTGCAAAAGATAACTTTGTGGGAATTAAAAGGCTCCTTTTTGCATTTTATTGAAAATTGTAGGCAACCATGTTTACAAACGACGTTATTAATCATAACAAAAGCTGAATTAAATACAAAAAAAGGTATAGCTAACCCAAGGCCATTCCTATTACGACCAAGATCACATATTTTGGTTTTAAGATTACACATCCATAGTTAAGTATATATTAGCATAATTAATATATTGTGTATATTTTATATAATAAAAAATTAATTATAAATAATATGATTATACTATTTATTATTATATATTAGATTTTAAATAAAAACTATTAAATACATATATAAATTTATTATTATTCATGAATATTATATTTTTATATAATACAAAAAATATCAACCTTCTATTTTCAATTAGTTTATTCGGTTGCCTAATGAGGGAGCTTCCCATACAATCCTAATACACACCAAATCTGTTGCTATGGAATATAGAAGCATGAAACATAGAAGATTCCTTAAGAAGCAAATGAATACAAGTAAGATGAATACAAGTATATTGAACAAAGAAGATGGATACAAGTAAAGCATGGTGAGAAATTACGTGAATGAACACTGACCATTAAAATAAGCACAAAAAGGCACAAATGTTAGCAACAAATACAAGATCATCACCAAATAGAGAAGCCTGTTCATAGGCAGTGCTATCTCGAGCAACACATACCCTAGCCTATTAAAAAGAGAAAGGAAAATCCCATTTGGGAATAGAGACAATGTATACAATCCCTCTAGTTGAATATATGGCAAGTTTCAGTCGTTTAATCAGAAAATCAAATACAAGTATTTCAATTAACTAAGGAAAAGATAAAGTAGGTACCATGGTTGTTAAAGTTGGTTTTTTGTATTGAAGTGCAAGACAGTGTTCTTTTGGAAGTAAAATTTGGGCAGTGGAGTCCATAAATATAGTATATACTTGAATAAAGTAACTTGAAATATGTTTCTGTTGAAGTATTGAAGTGGAAAATGTGATATTCGTATTTTCTCATAATAATTTTTTTATTTTGCTAAAGCATGTAACTTAAAAATTGACATTCATATATATAAAAATAATCAAAAAATAATCAAAAAATAATCAAAAAAATGATTTTACTTTTACAACTGAAAAAATATATTGATATGAAACAGTGATAAACAATTGTTGAGCAAGGATAAAGGAAGTAAAATATTTGTGATTGAAACTGTTGTCGAGGAAAATAACCAAAAAAACAAAAACCTTTTCTAAATGCAATTGCTTGTGAGGAACCTACAACTAGAATACCTATATTTGTTATTTTGTCGGGGGCAGGCTGGTAGCGATATGAAAATAACCGAAAAAACGCAAGCCTAGAAAATATTTGTTATTTTGCTGGGGGCAGGTTGGTAGTGATACGAAAATAACCAAAAAAATGCAAGCCTTTTTTGAATGGTGAGAGATTAACAAAGAAATATATCTAGTAATCAAAGCTTTTATGAGGAAAGAAACTGGAATAGTATCTCATCAGAATAATTTATGTGGGTCCCTACCTGTAGCAACACTATTTGTGTACTTCCTTGAGATCAAAATGTAAAAGATGGTATTTTGGGATGTGTTAATTCTTATTTACTAATTTTGACACCAATGACTTCCCACTGATCCTTCATTATAGTCTTGTTTTGTAAAAACCAATCGTTGTTGTTCTTAATTACAATCTCAAAACTTTAAGAGATCTGTGATACGAAGTCCTGTATCATTTGCTTGATTACATATTCTATTTTCCTTACTTATTGGACTCACAAAGTTTAAGACACCTATGTCTTGTGGTATTTATCATTGGCCATTTAAATCCAATGTTCGTTAAAGGATCACAAATAGAATCATAAGAAAAACATATTCCATCAAATGTCAGAGATGAAATTGGAATTAGAATTTGGTCAAAATGCTCTTTTTGATATATTTGTAATCTTATACAAATTATGAAGGATAATTGGAGGACTTGCAATATTTTTCAGAAAGTAGAAGACCCCTATTACCTAAATGATGTCCTATGATATACAAAGACTTATTCCTTTGTATGTGGGTAGTCATGATCTTCAAGCTAATTCATGACATTATATTATGATTGTTAACAAGTGATGTCTCTTGGCAGTTTTTTATGCATTTTTTTGCTTGCATTTACTTTATATAGGCTGGAGGTCAGATTCAAAGAATTCACAAAAAAAAAGACATGGAGGAGGTATGTTAATCTTCTTCAATTTTAGTGCATAAATTCTCAGATACTAATCCAATATATATATCATATAGGATTCTATGATTACCTATTGTTGAAGCTTTGTATTTCTTCAGACTACCTTTATTATTTATGAGTTTAGAGAAACAGAGGAAAAGTGAATTTCCTAACTAAATCTCAAATCCTACCTAAATAGCCTAAGATTCATTGGTGCTCCTGTAGGATTCGTTTAGGGATTTTTTAGTAATATAGTAGTGGGGCTCCATTTGAAGTCTATGGAGAGGCTAACCAAAACTAAATCCAAGTACTATCCATCTTTCTACCTCTGTTCCATTTTTTCTCCACTGTATAATTGGCTGATTTGCAGATATCATGAGGGGTTTTTTGAATGGAAGTTTAAATGAAACCAAAATTAGTTGAATAGTTATGTTTTATGACATTAAGGGCTTCACTACGATCATTAATGTGGAGCAAGCTTAGGTTGTAAGTTTTGGGTGGATTGACCGTAATTTTATTTTATGGCATTGAGAGGTTTCGCTACGATCACTGTTCCTATTTAACATAAAAAAATGTCTACCAAAATTACTTTCAAATATTTATTTTCCACGGCATGATAGGGTTTTATGTCATCATAGGAGCTTGAGGAAAAAAACTGATGGTTGTGGAGTGAATCACTATAGGCAAGGATTTCTAGAGTGAATCTGCAGAATGTCATAGCTGGAAGAAGAAGCTTCTTCTTCGAAAGACCTGTAAAAACCTTGTGTTATATTCTCATTATATACTCTACAATGGTAAAAATGCTGAGAATGCAACATCTACACTTTTTGCAGCCCCTGAAGGAGCTAATCTCACCATTCTGATTGTCAATAACTATTTTAGAAATCTTATTGTCTTTGATGATCCCATCACTTTGGATAACAATCTGCACTCTCCTCCACTGGGAAGAGCTCAGGGCTTTTACTTCTATGCCATGAAGAATACCCTTAGTGCTTGGTTCGACTTTACATTTGTGCTCAACTCAACAGATTGTAAGGGAACCATCACTTTCAATGGAGCAGATCCAATCCTCACCAAGTACAGAGATTTATCTGTTGTGGGTGGTACTGGTGATTTCTTGATGGCAAGAGGAATTGCCACCATTTCTACTGGTGCATATGAGGGAGATGCTTATTTCAGTCTAAGGGTGAACATCACACTATATGAATGCTACTGAACAAATCTCTTCCTCTGTATTTCTTGTTTTTGGGAGCTTCTAAGAAATAATTTTGTGCTTTATGTAATAACATGGACTATCCAGTCTATTTATGATGCCCTTAAAACTTTCTTTTTGGTAGCTTTCTTGTATGTCCTTTTGCCTTTCTTTGTCGACATATTTTGGCTCCTTAGTGTGTCTGTGTGACTACTGAGTTGTTTTTCTATGTAAATTATCTGTATCATATTCCTTGTGAATTATTGTTACTTGATATAGAGACCCAGAAAAGAGGGCTCAAGAGGGGAGGGCAAGGCAGAGTCTAGTTGTGAAATTGAGTTCCCCAACCTTGGCACACATTCTCCCTGCGACGCCACTTTGGAATGCAATACTATGAGTGCAAGCTACTCACAAAATGGATTGTTAAAAAGTCTTTAAAACTTTATAGCTAATGCAACTCATAGGCGTAAACCCAATTTTTGTGGCCCTTATCAGCATCTTAGCCGCCTACGTGAAAATGGGAGCTTTTTGAGCAAGGAACAAGATTATTGTTTGCTTGAATGCCACATGAAAATGTCATGCCATGGAGTTATTTTATACAAATTGACAGCAGGGAAAGCGACTAACCACAAGATTTAGCACAAATTCTATCTTTTTGTCAAGGATGTCGATGGGGGAAATGTGCAGAGTTTGCTGGAGCAATATTACGAAGGGAGACCGACGGATTGCAACCTATGCATAGATAACAAAACAATTAATTTAGATAATAAAAACTCAACAAAATTTGAGGTGTCCGTGTAGAGGCTGAGAGAAATTTACCTGGGCATTTATAGGATGAAAGGGCAAATGACTTGCGTCAAGATTTTGCACAAATGCTCTCAATGCTCTCTTTTTGTCAACAATCGAAATGCATCAAGGCAGATATTTTTTACACCAACTCTCATCCACCGTAAATACATCAAAAAGGCAGAAGGCGACGAATGAAAGTAAATGCAATGTAGCAGGTACACAATCTCCCATCCACAGTAAATGCACGAACAAGGCAGAAGGCAAAACGACAAGAAGCTATGAATAGTCAAGATCTCTCCGATGGCTTTGCATCCTTTCTCCTGCCATTTTAACTGTCCGTAGAGAAAATGGTTTCGGAGAACTTCATTGAGGGAACGCCTTCGATGTAAAAATAAAAGACTTTGACTTGCCATTGCAAATTGTATCGACGGAAGTGACAAGTCAATGATTAAGTAACGCCCTAAAAAAATATATGTTTCTGCACTCCCAAGATATTTACGACACGTCAAAAATATATTTACGTCATGCCCCCTACCGAAAATTCAATGATTAGCCGCCTTACAATTACGGTCAAATGTCATTTTGAGGGTTGCATAGACATGGCACAAAATATCTACGCCACGCACTCTACCCAAAAATCAGTAGAGCCGTGATTAAGCCGCCTACAATTCAATGCATTTCAGAGACTTTGAAAATTATAACTGCACGTGAACACGACTTTGACGATTATTGTTTACATCTTCCACATGCTCAGCGCATCGAAAATTATAACAGGCAACTTACGAGCTCTTATAAATACACCTCTACTTCACCCATTTCTATGCAAATAGCCCTAGCGCTCTCTCTCTCTCTCTCTCTCTCTCTCACAAGATGGGCAAACCAATGTTTTGGGTGCTCATCTTCCTGCTGCCCATGCTCGCCTCCTCCTCCTCCTGGGAATGCATTCCTCACGAATTAACTGCCCTCAACCACTTCAAACAAGAGCTGCTCGATCCAGATAACTACTTAGCATCCTGGAAAGGGTTATACTGCTGCTCGTGGAGGGGAATCACCTGCCACAGACCCAGTGGCCACGTGGTTCGAGTGGATCTTAACGGCTACTCGCTGGTAGTCGGGAACTCAAGCAGCCAAATATTCCCTGCTTTATTCCAACTGCAGCATTTGGAGTACCTCGATCTCAGTCGGCTTGACTTGTCCCGTCTTTCCATCCCTTCACAACTTTCAAGCCTTAGCAGATTGACGCATTTGAGCTTGGGAGGATGTCGGTTTACTGGCTCAATTCCAAGTGAGATTGGGAACATGTCTCGCTTGACATTTCTGAACATCGGCGGCAATGATTTTAGCGGCCCATTTCCAAGTGCGATTGGCAACATGTCTAGCTTGACATTTCTGGACATCGGCGGCAATGGTAATCTGGAGATGAGGCAGTCGAGCTCATGGATATGGAAATTGCGAAGGCTGGAGCACCTTGGAATGCTCGATGTGAATCTGACAAGTGATGTGGTAGAGAATGTTGCATCCCTCCCCAATCTTACGTCACTTGAAATGTCTGATCTATCAGGTACACTTCTCTCACCTCTTGGAAACCTCACCTCCCTCTACAATCTCTTCCTTACTGGAAGTTACCTCACTCCGCAGCAATTTCCCATCTGGATTTCAAACCTTACATCTCTGGTTTCCCTTTCACTTTCTGGATACAATCTCAAGGATTCAATCCCTTGTACTGTTTTAAGCCTTCCACACTTGAGGAACCTTTACTTGCAAAAGAACCTCGATCTCAAAGTCAACCTCTCCTTCATTGTGCAACAGGCTTCCCAGCTTAGCATTCTTTCTGTTTGGAGTTCAAATGTGCAAGGAGTGATTCCAAATTTGATTGGAAATATGTCCTCCTTGACCATCTTTGATCTTTCTCAGAATAATATTGAAGGCAATCTTCCAGATTCTATGGGAAATATGTTCTCATTGATCAGCTTAGATCTTTCTAGTAACAATATTGAAGGCAATCTTCCAAATTTTATTGGAAATATGTTTTCATTGATCAGCTTAGATCTTTCTAGTAATAATATTGAAGGCAATCTTACAAATTTTATTGGAAATCTCCCACGACTTGAAAGGTTGGATCTTTTGAGAAACTCACTAAGAGGCAGTATTCCATGGAGCTCTTTACGTGGACTTCCAAAGCTTTCATATCTTCTCCTCGGGTCAAACCAATTAAATGGAAGCTTGCCATCTACTTTTGGTAATCTCTCATCTTTGCTTGTATTGGATCTCTCAAATAACGCTTTGAGTGGCACATTCTTTCTCTCTCAACTAGAAAATTTCACAAAGATGTCTTACTTAAGTCTTTCTGACAATTATTTGAGAGTAAAAGTTGAAGGTTCTTGGATTTCCAAATTTCAGCTTGATTACTTGTACTTGAGTTCTTGTAATATGGATAGTGGTTTCCCGTCTTTCATATCTACTCAATACACCATAAGGTCTTTAGATTTGTCTAGCAATTCTCTTATTGGAAATATCCCAGATTGGTTGTGGGACCTTACACCTTTCGACACACTCAATCTCTCATGTAATCAATTTGGAGGAAGGCCTTTGTCATCTAAGTTCAATAAGTTTAGTGCTCAAAATGTTGACTTACATAGAAATAAGTTACAAGGAAGTGTTTTTGTACCTCATCCAAATGTGGAATTCATGGACATGTCCATGAATCAATTTGATAGCATCATTTCAACAAACATTGACAAAGATAGACAGAGTCAACTCAATTACTTGTCACTTGCAAATAATAATATAGTGGCGCGTTTCCACACTTTATTTGTGAAGGACATCACTTGGAGGTTTTAGATGTGTCAAATAACAAGCTCACAGGGAATAATTTTTGCAAGTTTTGGGAATTGCTCGTCAACACTAAAGGTGTTAAATCTAGAAAATAATAATTTGGTAGGTGAGATCAAGTCCATGGTTTGCCTTCAAACAATGAAATTAGGAGGTAACAAGCTACAAGGGCCAATTCCATCATCACTTAAAAATTGTACTTCATTGGAGATTCTAGATTTGGGATATAATAACATGCAAGGAAACATCCCAAATTGGATAGGGAAGTTAATTGGTCTTCAAATTTTGGTGTTGAGATCTAATAAATTCAAAGGTGGAATACCATCAGAGTTAACAACATTAGAAAATCTTCAAGTCTTGATTTTGTCAAATAACAATTTGATTGGAGCTTTACCAAGTGGCTTAGGAAACTTGAGAGCAATGGCAGACCAAACACAAAGTGCAAAAGTTTTCCAATTCTCAAATTCAAGCTCAGTGGCTTATTTAGAAAAAATGGAAATAAATAACAAAGGGAAATCTCTAGAATATGTGAGATCATTGGCATTGGTTCGATGTCTTGATCTCTCAAATAACAAATTCTCAAGTGATATTCCTCAAGATGTTGGATCCCTTATTGGTCTAATGATTTTGAATTTGTCAAGTGATCATCTCAATGGAAAATTTCCTACTTCTTTTGGAAATCTTGTGTGGTTGGAGTCATTTGATCTTTCAACGAACAATCTTATTGGTAATATTCCTGCGGAACTACAATCTCTCACATTTTTGAGTTACTTGAATATATCTTCTAATAATTTTTCAGGAAGAATACCACAGGAGGTCAATTCTTAACATTTAATGAAGGATCATTTTTAAATAATGGAGATCTTTGTGGAATTCAAATCAACATAAATTGTTCCTACTCTCCTTCTTTGAATAACACTTATGATGAAGATGTAAGCAAAGAAGAGTGGGAGGAAAATGCATGGTGGGAGGTAGGAATTGGATTGAGCATTGGATTTGGGTTTTCAGCAGTTATTGTACTATTATATTTCAACAAAAAATGTCGAACAAGATGTTTCAAGGTCATGGATGAAATTATTGTCATTCTTGATGAAATTGTTCAAGAAATGATCTTCTAATAAAATATTTTTATACCCCTTCCCCTTCCCTTTTCCTTGAAATATTTCCTCCAATCCCATTCTCTATGAATATTGTGTAGTGAATGGAAATGTATTTTCTTCTTATTTTTATTTTGTTATCATTGGAAGAAATCATTTATTTAAATATCATATTATAGTACCTCCATCCATAGCATGAGATAAATTAGATGTTGAGAACTAATTCAAATATCTATTTTGAATGTTTCTTGTTTGGATTTAGATTTAGAAGCAAACATTATTTCACATAAAAATATCACAGGCCCATTAATCTTTTCTAAATATATTGAACTATTGTTCACACAAGCATAGAATTTTACTAATTACGAAGAATAGATGCATTAAAAAACCTTGTTGTAAAATAAACAAAATAGGTACAAGTTCAATAAAAAATTCCATAATTATTAAATTGCCCACTCACTAGTGAAGCTAAATGTAACAAAATATACATAACAACTAGTTGAATTTTTGGGTGGAAGTAAGTTTCCTTTGTAAATAAATGTGATTGAAATGTATCAATCTTGAACATTTTTTTCTATTTTCTAGCTTGGTAGTTGCATAATGATTAAATTATAGCAATTTACATTTGATTTTATTGTATGGGACTTAATTTTGATTTTTTTTTTAGTTTTGAAATGTTTTAATGTAATAGATCATGTGCTAGATGAAAATTAGCATCAATAACTTTGGTGAGAAGGAGCTGTGAGCATATTTATTTTTAGCATGTATTTTATATAAATATTTAAGAACCTATATTTGTATTGTCATATACATGCTTAAATATTTGGTAAACTCCAAATAGTTTTATCAACAAATATAATTTCTTTTAATAATATATATCTCAAGTTCCACTTTAAATGGGGTTTCAATCCCATTTAAGATTTGTAGTTTGAATCACAACTACTAATATGCATTCTTGAGGTGGAACCATGTTATTATTTGGCACATGTCCTCTAGTCAAATTGTTATGATACAGGTGGGAGATATACATTTAGTCTAATATTCTATAATCCATTAGATAGAATGGGCTTTGAATATTTTATAATCCAAAAATATAATCATGCAACCTCACAAAATGAAATCCACTCATGCTCCACCATTTATTCTAATTTTAGAAGCCCTTATTTGTGATGCAATTATATTGAAATAAAATGGTTAAATGGATGCAAAATATTGTTGTTTTCATCTTATGCTTGGAAAATATTTTAAAATTGTGTCTTAAAGGTAAATTTTAATTCAAGTTTTAAGAAATGCAAGTAATTTTTAGAATTTAGCAAAAGGGAAAATTTTAGTGGAAAACTATAAAAGTAAAAATTAAGGTACTAAAATAATTCAAAGGGCACTTGAACACATTTACCATTATAAATTCATTGAGCAATTTAAAACAAACATAAAATTTAAAAACATGGATAGAAACTTGAACACAAATTGAAATATAACAAAGATTATAGGTTTGTAACAAAGGGTTTCATAGTTGGGGATGAAAATAGGACTTCCAAATCAAATTGTTAAAAATAATGTTAAGGTTCTACTATAATCCATATTACATTAAAGGTGATAAAAAAATAGTATTCCTTGATGAATTGCAATCAAAGATAACAATCTATAATACATAAATTTATATATATGTTAAAAAAATGTTTGACAAGCATATATATGAAAGAGAATTAGTTTAAAAAATGAAGAAAGGCATGGATTTAATAAAAATGATAGAGTTTTGGGAATTTTTTATTGTATATTAGGAAAAGTAAGAGATTTTTAAAATTTTATATTAAAAATCTAACTTTTATTTGCTATTTACAAATTGACCATTTACATTCAATGACTTAGATCCATTTATTCATAGATGTTGGAGTTGATAGTGAACACCATAGTTCCCAGTAATTACATGCAACTAAAACACCTATAAAAAATGAGAGATCAAAGCAACTAATTTTCTATGAAACTAAGAGAGAAATGATTGATCCACACAAGTATCACACAAGAATCTAGTATTGAGATTAGCCTATAATTATAATTGAATTGAATGGGATTACATAGATTACAATGAATGTGAATGCTTATAAAAACATAAAAAAACAAACCCTAGATGAGGATTTGATTAGATTGTGATAAGTGTCTTAATCTCATGCAATGAGACAATTTGACCTATATTTAGTCCAATCTAATAATAAAAAATCACTCCTAAATTTAGCTTAAGTGAATAAAGTAATAAGGGACTTAATAATTAATTAATAATTGTAGCATCGTAAATTGTCACCCTTAACAATTTCACACTATGTTTTTATCCCACTAAATTATTGAGCCTAATTGAGTCCCTAATTTTTTAAAATTATGCATTGTATAGCCCATTTGTACCACTTTCTGAGAAATTGCAAGCATTGAAAAAATGCAAGTAATTAATTTTTTTCCCTTGATACATTGCATCCTAGAAAATAGGGCCAAGACCCATATTCCCATGGGTGTATGGGCCCCCCAATTTTGTTGAGGACCAATTTTTAATATGTTGGAGTGGCCATTTTAACATTCAAAATTCAAATTTTAAATGTTGGCTATCGAGATTTAATTCTTGGGGAATTAAAAAAATGCCTATAAACATTTAATTATTGCATCATTTGAGATCCATCCTAGTATTAAGTGAAATTATCTAACAAGAGGTGAACATTAAGAGCATTCAAGAGCAATTCAAGAGTAGCATTTTAGAGCATAATTGTAGCAATTCAAGATCTTAACATCATGTCAAATCCTATGCGAGTTTATGTGTGTTTATGTTATCATTATTTTGTGAAGGCTAATATCTTTGTAGGTCTCTAAAGCATTCAAGAAAATCAAGAAAGAAAGATCAAGACCTTGAGAAGATGTCCATGACTTCAGTCCTTCAATGAAGCCACTAAAGGGTGGTGAGTTGTAGGACTTTATGATTCCATCATTCCTTCATTTCAATTATCATTTTATTATTGGCATTACCATTATGGAAGTTGAAACACTTACACAAGGTTTGACTAAGGCAAGCCCCTAAATTGGCCCAAAATTTCCTCTATTTTTGAATATAAATTTTAGGTCTGAAGAGTGAAGAGAGCTTGAAGAAAAATTATTTATTTTTGCATTCAAATCCCTACATCTTTTCAAGACACAAAAAATAACCTACATAATTATCAACCTAAGTCAAGAATAGGGAAACATACAGGTGAATTGTGAAGCACATAACTAGTTGGCCCAAACAAGATAGGTTAGGACCCAAATCAATCATAACACATCTTCAAATGTTGGCACAAACCTTCAAGCACATAGAACAAGCAAAGGAACAAGCCCCATCATCTAGATATCCACAAATAACCTAGAAAGCCAACTCAAGGCACAATACAACATCAAAGAGGTAAATTAGAAACATCTGGATCACATGAAGATATTCCATGAACATCCAACAACACTTTTAGAAACTTATTTCATATTTTCATACCACTAACAACCACCAAAAACCAAACAAGAACATAATACTTCATCCTAGAAGCACAAAAAATAGTCATAAGATATAACATTAATAGATCAACTTGTGGACCACTTCAACAAATAAAATTGGAACTAAGATACATCACCAAAACTAAGAGAACATTCACCAAGTCGCGGGAGTAGAAACCTCACTATGGAGAAATGCAGAGTATTTTCTAAACCAGTCTAGAAATCCAAGAATATTGCCAACCTTCTACAATTCAAATAAATCTCCTCAACAATACTGGTGACCCAAAAAGATAGGAGTGCAATATCCACAAAACACTAACTTTGAATCCCAAATTGTAAGACCATATCTTCAACAACAGAGGAATGTAGAGCATTCTCCCAATCATAATTTAAAGCAGCTTCCTGAACCAAAAACACTTAAGCAACTTACGGAGGCCAAAACTTTCTCTTAGCAACATATGTGGGTGATCCCACATAAGTAGGTTGCAATTGCATTGGCAAACAAAAATTGCTTAGGCGCTCAAAAAAAAATTGGGGGGCTTCGCTAGAACCCCTTAATGGGTTCGCTAGAAGGGGGGTTCACTCGAATCCCATGTTGACCAATTTTTTGAATAAAAAATGGCTATTTTTTTAATGTTGGTTTTAGGGGACCTTCTAGTGAACCCCCTTTTTTTCCGTTGCCCCTCTCCATCTGTAATTTTATTCAGAATTTTGGGTTTCAAAGCTCAGGTTGAGGGTCAAAATGGAATAAAATTGACAAACCCAGTTGGAGGATTATAGTCCTCGAAACAAGCTCTCCATCAAGTATAATTTTAATATATTTTGGTTTTATTTTAATTAAAAATAGGTTTTTCAGCAAAAATCAAACACTCTATTCTGCTCATGTGCAAAAATAATAGATTATCAATTTTTTTTTTGAAAAATATCTAGGTTCTTGGTAGTGATGTCCTTAATCCAACAAGAAAAAAGTGAATTTCGATACATACAAAATAGTTGTCTTATATGGTACACCTATGTCTAAATTATGATTGGTTTAACTTCAAAAGTTAATTAAGGAAAAATATTCAATAAAACACTATAAAACTAAATGAAGGTGCTAGATATCATAGTTATAAATCTAAATTCAAAAAAATTAGAATTTTATCCTTCATAGAAAAAAAGTTGTGTTATACAGTCAACATCACTCTTTAAAAATGGTGTTTACTATTAAAAACTAGTTATCGAAGGAGATAGAAAAAGAAATCCAATTTGATTCCAAAAAAATTAAAAATATATATTTAGAATTGTGGAAATTCTCCAGATATGCAAATACATATGATCAAGCACAATAAACATGAGTTTTCTCAAAGCCCACTTACTAATTAGATAAAAAGGTTGTACACAATATAGGAGAGTATCAAGCAGTTAAGCTCCAAGATGTGAGGATAGGACTCCTCAATCAAGTTGTCAATCTCCTTGAATTGAGGATAGGACTCCTCAATCAGGAAAATCAACCTCCATAACTGGGTAAGTGCACCAATCTGTGACACAATTTTGATGCCAAATTACAAAAAAAACCCGTAATAGGCCATATTGCGCTCGCCAAATTTGAAAAGCGCCACATTTGGCGAGCGCCAAATTTGGCACTCTCCAAATGGCTTGAATTTTGCAATGAGTGAACAAGTGTGAGTTGTCTTTCTTTTTGCAATGAATTTTGGAATGCATTTTTCTAAACTCTTATATTTTCGCTTTCTCTTATACTTTAAGTTATATTAAATGTATATAGGCAGGATGTTTGAGAGTGGTTTTAGATCTCTAGGAATTATAATGCAAATTCTAGTTTTTGGAAGATCTTAAAAATTTCAGACTTAGTCAAATTTCAATAATCAGCAATTCAAATTTCAGTAATCAGGAGGTCAAATTTTAGTAGTCAGCAAGTTGTATCAACTTTCTCTCTCCTTCTCTCTACTCTCTATCTCTCCACTCCCTCTCTCTCTCTCTACCCCCCTCTCTCTCTCTCACCCCTCTATCTCCTCCCTACATCTGCCTCCCCCCCTCCCCTCTCTCTCTCTCTTTACCTACCTCTCCCTCCATCACTTTGTATCTCACTTATGTCTCCCTCCCTACCTATTTCCCTCTCCACTCTCTATCTCTCCTCTCCCTCCCTCTACCTACATCTCTCTCTCACTCTTTATCCCTCTCTTCCCCCACTTTCTCTCTAACTCTCTCCTCTCTATCTCATAATTCTCTCTCCCTCCCTCTCACTCTCCCCTCTCTATCTCACCACTCTCTCTATCTCTCTCTCTCACACACAAACCTTTATCTCCCTCACTAGCACTCCCTCCCTCCATCCTTCCCTATCTACTAATCTCTATCTCTCCTCTCCCTCCCTCTCTCGACCTCACCCTCCCTCCACTTCTTTTTGTCTCTCCTCCCGATCTCTCTCACTATTGTCCCTCCCTCCCTCCCCCTCTTTCTCTCTCAATCGATATTTTTCTCTATCTCACCATTCTCTCTCTCTCTCTCACACACACACACCTCTATCTCCCTACCTCTCCCTCCCCTTTGTACTCTTTATCTCTCCTCTCGCTTTCCCTCTCTATACATACCTCTCCCTCCATCACTCTCTCTCTCCATCCCTCTCTATCTCACTTATTCCTCCTTCCCTACCTCTTTCCCTCTCTACTCTCTATCTCTCCTCTCCCTTCCTCTACTTACCTCTCTCTCTATCTCTCCATCCCTCTCTTTCTCTCTCACTCTCTCCTCTCTATCTCACCATTATCTCTATCTCTACCTATCACCCCCTCCTCTCTAAATCACCATTCCCTCTCTCCTAGTTTCCCTCCTTCCCTCTTACTCCATCCTCTCTAAATCACCATTCTCTCTCTATCCCACTTTCCCTCATTCCCTCTCTATGCCTCACTTATCCCTTTCTACCTCTCCCTCCCTCCAACCTCCCTCTCTCTCTTTATCTCTATTTCTTATTCTCTCCTTACCTCTCTACTCTATATCTCACCACTCTCTCCATCTCACTCTCCCTCCTTCCCTCTCTCCCTCCTATCCATCCCTCTCTCCTTCCCTCTCTACCTACCTCTCACTCCACTACCTACCACTCTCTCCCTCACCCATATTTCTCTCTTCCTCTCTCCTTCCCTCTCTACTCTATATCTCTCCCCCCTTCCTCTGTCCCCTCATTTTCTCTCCTCTCACTCTCTCTCCCTCTCACACACACTCACCTCTATCTCCTTCTTTCCACTCCCACCATCCCTCAACTCTCCACTTCTCTCTATCTATCATCTTTCTCTACATCTCCTTCCCTCTATATTTACAATTATCTCCCCTCTCCCTCTCTTTACCCACTTCTCCCTCCATCACTCTATATCTCAACCGTGTCTCCTCTCTCTCTCTCTCTCACACACACACACACCTCTATCTCCTCCCTACTTGTCCCTCCCTCCCCTCTCTAATTCTCTCTATCTATCCTCTCTCTACATCTCCTACCCTCTCTACCTATATTTATCTCCCCTATCCCTTTTTTTACCTACCTCTCCCTTCATCACTTTGTATCTCACCTATGTTCCCCTACCTAGCTAGGGTTGAGGTATTAAGGGTCAAGGGTTGATAATTGAGGGTTGAGGGTTTAATTTATAGGGTAGAGGGTAGAGGGTAGAGGGTAGAGGGTTTAAGGGTTGAGGGTTGAGGGTTGAGGGTTGAGGGTAGAGGGTTTAAGGGTCAAGGGATTAAGGGTTGAGGGTTGGGGGATTAGGGTATAGAGTTTACTTGGGTTTAAGGGTCGAGGGTAGAGGGTATCAGGGTGAGGGTTGAGTGTTTAAGGGTTTAAGGGTTGAGGGTATAGGGTTGAGGGATTAGGGTAGAGAGGGAGGGAAGGATGGAGGGAAATATGGAGGGAGAGATGGAGGGAGAAGTGAGATAGAGAGAAGGGGAGAAGAGGAGAGAGGGATAGAGATATATGAGGGTTGAGGATCTAATGTATAGGATAGAGGGTTGAGAATTGAGGGTATAGGATTGATGGTTTAGGGTATTGGGTTGAGGGTATAGGGTAGAGGGTAGAGGGTAGAGGGTAGAGGGTAGAGGGTAGAGGGTTTAGGGTATAGGTTTAAGGGTATATGGTTGAAAGATTAGCATTGAGGGTCTAATGTATAAGGTAGAGGGTATAAGGGTTGAGGGTTTAGGGTTTAAGGGTTGAGGATTAAGGGATTAAGGATTGAGGGTTGAGGATTGAGGGTTAAGGGTTTAATGGTTTAGGGTTTAAGGGTTGAGAGTAAAGACATTAAGGATGAGGGTAGATGGTTGAGGGTATAGGGTTGATGGATTAGGGTTCAAGGTCCAACATATAGGGTACAAGGTATAGGGGTTGGGGTTTTAGGGTTAAGGGTTTAGGATTGAAGATAGAGGGTTGAGGGATGAGGGTTTAAGGGTTAAGGGTTGAGGGATTGGGGTAGATATTTCAATTGGGTTTAAGGTTTTAAGGGTTGAGGGATTATGGTTGAGGGTAGAGGGTAGAGGGTTTAGAGGTTTAGGATTTCAGGGTTGAGGGTTGACAGTTTAGGGTATAGGGTTGAGTGTTCAAGGTTTTAAGGGTTGAGGGTATAGGGTTGAGGGATTAGGGAATAGAAGGTGGGATTGAGGGAGGGATAGATGGAGGGAGAGTCTTGAGAGAGAGAGGGATGAAGTAGGAGAGAGATAGCGGTTAGATGGTTAAGGGTAGAGGGTAGAGGGTTTAAGGGTTAAGGGTTTAGGACTTAGGGGAGAGGGGAGAGAGATAGAGGGAGTGAGTGAGTGAGTGGGAGAGAGAGAGAGACCTAAGAGAGGGAGAGGGGGTAGGAGGGAGAGTCTTGAGAGAGAGAGAGGGAGGGAGTGGGAGAGAGATAGAGGGTAGAGGGTTAAGGGTAGATGGTTAAGGGTTGAGGGTAGAGGGTTTAAGGGTTTAAGGGTTAAGGGTAGAGGGATAAGGGTAGAGGGGAGAGACATAGAAGGAGTGAGTGAGTGAGAGAGACTTGAGAGAGGGAGAGGGGTTAGGAAGGAGAGAATTGAGAGAGAGGGAGAGGGAGTGGGAGAGAGATAGAGGGTAGAGGGTAGAATTTTTTAAGTGTTTAGGGTTTAGGGTTAAGGTAGAGAGAGAGAGGGGGGGAGAAGGTAGAGATATTGAGAGAGACGAGGCAAGGAGGGAGAGAT